>CM040122.1:208265625-208501321 GCA_022559845.1 Amorphophallus konjac
CTGTCTTGTGTTCTTACTCCTTGTTATTCATTCTCAATTTGTGCTCAAACTGGTTTTTGCCTTCTTGCCTTCTTGCAACCCCTTGTGTGTGTGGATCCTTATAGATTCGTGTTCGCGTGTACACCTTTTAGTGTCTCTCCTTTTTGTATGTGTGTGGTTGAGCATCCTTGTAAGGGTTTTACATCCTTCACGTGTGTTTGTGTGTGTGGTGTCGATCTTGTAATCCTATACAAGATAGTGTGTAGTTCCTCACTTTGTGAGGGGTGGACGTAGGTTGCTGTTGGTGCATCCGAACCACCTTAAATTTGTTGTCCCTTGTATGGTTTGATCCCTCTCTTCTATCTCCATTTTGCTCTACTTAGCTAGCTTTGTGTGTGCTTCGGACGCTTGCTCGAATCTTCGTTCATCATTCTGTTTGTGGTTATCTTGTGGTATATTGAAAGATATCCTCTGATTGATGTGATTAGTCTTATCAGAAGGAAAATATCTAGCGTGAGAGAATCCTTGGGTTTTTGAACTCCGCCCGGTACCAAAGAACCCCTGGCTTAGTCTGTTGATGCTTGCTTTAAAGGCATTCTTCGACTGACCCCTTTGTGCTTGTATCCCTTACCGTACGAGTGTTTTTAAATCTGTAATTAGTTTTCATAGTTTTTGAACATACCCAATTCACCCCCCCTCTTGCGTACCATTGATCGTGGGACTTCAGTATAAACCCGAATCCGAATTCGTATCACTTTCATTTCTTAAAAAGATTGGAAATAGGTAATGAGCACACTTGCCCAGTAGGTATCTTCGCATCAACATGAAGGCATCATTAAAGTAATTAACATTTTACCTCTAGTGAAATAAGGTAAAATCATACAAATATGATCAATCACGCAGTTAAATCAGAGTAACAAGATGATCATGTAAGATAGAATGAGAGTAAGAATGAACTAGCAAGAATGTAACAAGAACATGTTATTGTCCTTTCATGAACAAGAATGTATCGAGAATGTACTAGCAAGCCACATAATCATCACTCCAGTATCTTTTACTTATGAGCAAGTACTTCATGAATTTCTGTGGAATATCAAGTCATGTACAAGAAAGTCATGTCGTGCCGTATCGTGGATCTTCACTTATTTATAGAGAAAGTACTCCCAGTGCAATGCGACGCTAGTAGCATCATACCCCATGGTTTATAATAATATGGTTCCGACAATCAGCCGAGGGGACTAGCATAGAGCCCTTGAACACAATCAGTATTCGATCACATCTTCAAATATAAATTAAGCTACATTCACGCATGTAACAATAAAGTATGGCCAAGAATGTATAATTCAATAAGTTCATGATAACACTATTCAATGAATGAACGCTTCAATTTAATAATGCGAGAGTCAAGAATGACTAAAACAAGGTTATACTTATGGAAATAAATCGGCAGCACAATGGTACGTTCTTTATTTTCTATCAATTAAATTAGGTATCTTGAACTAATTTGGAAAGTCCTGGATCATCATTAATCCATCTAGAAACTTTGGAACATCAACCCTTGGGTCAAACCTCGGGTTAAGCACTCAAACAATGTGACGGTCAAGTACTCGGCCGTTACACTCATGTGACGCACCAGTAGTGGGCCGTTACATTAGTCTGAATCCAGAAATAGTAAAATAGACTTAGTGAAATGTGACGGTCGTATATTGTGCCGTTATATGCTCCTGACGGTCCAGTATAGATCCGTTACATTGCTAGAACCAGAAACATCGATAGTGTTATCTACTAAATGGGATTTAATGGTACAACCAACTCGGCGTCCTAGTGGGAATCCCAGGCCCGCAGAGAATTATGGAGGTCTTGAAACAAGATTTCCTAGTCCATTGGAAGGAATATCTAATAGAGAGGTCCTCATGTCTAATAATAATGTTCCTATAGTGCAAAGTGTGAACTAATGGACAACATATCAGAATCTGTGCCATGTACTTAAAGAAAATGACTCTATTGATAGAGAGAATGTGTAACAATATGACATCATGATAAAACTCCGTCAATACATCATTTAAAATCATGATTTCGATACAAAACTATAGAATTTTGGCACATGAAATTAACATAACTTAAAATAACTTAAGACACCTTAATCATGCACTTTCGATTATGAATCAGTAACTAAACATAAAGTCTTGATAACAGGTCCAAACTTAGCTATCTAAGCTTGTTTATAAGTAAACTTTAACCGGTTATAATTCTACCTCGGGCTGACAGAACACAGTGGCTGATGGTCTAGGATAGGCGCGTTACAGTCTTGTGACGGTTTATCGTAGGGCAGTTACAGTACTGTAACACTCCTGTTATGCTGCGTCGGAGACAACAGAGCAATTCAAATGCAACAGAGGGTGTGACGGCTTGTCGTAAGGCCGTTAGATAATTGTGACGGTCTTACCTAGATGCGTCAGATAGTTTGTTGGCAGTAAAATAAAGTAAAGGTTTATGAAAACATAACATGCCTGGAAATCAAAATACTACAACTATTCCAGACATGATAAACGAAGTATAGGCCAACTATATGCATGGGTTTTAGAGATAATATCTTTTTATTTTTCATTTAGGGCTAAGAGATGCATGAATGTATAGAACTATTAAAACATGAAATCTATGATCTATCATGCATGAAATCAATCAAAACCAGAGGGCATTTATCCCTAACAAGATATTTTTGCCAATCATGAGATGACCTACCTCTTAAATGAGCTTTAATCTTCCAATTTGGGACTGCAAGATACGCCCTAGTTCTTTCCTTCCTGATATTTTTCAGCAACTTCACGTCGCTCTATCTCTCCAATCTCTTGACCTAAGGACGTGAAATTTTGAGGGTAAGAAGTTGAAACTAAGGTGAACAAAAAGTTCTAAAGGACTGAACTCTAATTACCTCGTTTAGACGTCTTAATCTCTTGATCTTCAGGGGTCTTTTGCTCTGAATTCTAGGCTACTATGACTGAATCAGCGACTTTGGAAGCTTCTATCTCCTTGGTTGGTTGATCTCCTAGCATGAAATTTGGAGCACTATTAGTATAAAATATACCAAACAAAATCTTCTAAAGAACTTACCCGAAATTATGTCTCTTTACCTTGATTCTTCACGAGCCAAAAGTAAGGGTCGCTCAGTTCAGAACTAGGTCCTATTTTTAGGGTTTTGACTGGGGTCTGAAGATTAGATCGATTCTAGAGTCCTTAATTTGCCAGGACATGATCCCTAAGAGTCCTTAGTAATGTTATAAGCTCTCCCAAGTTGATCTCCTACAGATAGGATCCCAAAGTTCCAATCTTTTTGCTCGTTCTTCCATTCACGGAACTGAGAGGATGTAACGCATCAAGACTGGTGCGTTACATGGCTGTGGCAGTCGCACGATAGACCGCTACATCCAACGTGCACAGAGTTCAACATCAATCAAACTCTTTTGTTAATTATCCATAAAAATAGCATTTTATCATTAAAATGCGTAAATAGGCTAAATAACCTTATAGAATATGAGCCAAACTTAATGGGCATGGTCCTTAAACCTTTTAGATTTTATTTAAATAGGCTAGGTTAATTATTTAACATAATTAGGCCTTATAATGACTTATTAATCTAATAATCTTTTTATTAATCTATTTAGCCCTTATAAATTCTAGAAAATTCTATAAATTACTCAGGATTTATTACATAACTTCTGGGGCACTACACCCTCCCCCACTTAGAAGAATTTGGTCCCCAAATTCAATACATGGATTATGGAGAGTGTACTTACAGTTGAATAATTCTGGAAATCTTTTCCGCATGGCTACTTCGGTTTCCCATGTTGCTTCATATGGCTATGTTTTCTTCTATTGAATCTTGACCATAGGAATAACTTTATTTCTTAGTTGACGCACTTCCCGTTCAAGAATCTTTATTGGCGTTTGCTCGTACGTCATATCCTTCTAAATCTCCAGATTGTAATAAGTGATAATATGGTCAAGATCATATACATACTTCTTTAGCATAGAGACGTGAAATTTCTTTTAAGATCTTGATACATTTTTGTACTACCTGGGTGAATGGTGTACCTGGACTTATGTGCTTCTTCTAGAATCAATTTCTTCATATCTTCATGATCCGGTACACATACTCGGTCTTTAAATAGTAATCTTCCATCCTTAATAGAAAAATCCAGCCTTTGTTCAACATTGGCCTTGATCTCCAATAATATAGGATCATCATTTTGCAGCTTGACCAGATCTTCTATCAATCTAGGTTGTGCTTGAATATTAGCGAGGAAACAATCCTCCTTCCTATCAATATCTAAGTTCAACTGAGCAAATTGAAGAATAAGATTAGTCATACTAATCATGAGACTTGATAGCATACCCATTGGTTTTCTGCTGAGTGCATCCGCAACAGCATTAGCCTTGCCAGGATGATATTGAATAGCAAAATCAAAGTCTTTGAGATATTCTAACCATCTCCTCTGCCTCATATTTAGCTCTTTTTGAGAAAATAAGTACTTCAAACTTTTGTGATCCGAGTAGACCGTACACTTTTCTCCATAGAGATAATGGCGCCAAATTTTCAACGCGAAAATGACAGTGCTAATTCCAAATCATGCACAAGATAATTTTCCTCGTGATGCTTCAATTATCTTGAAGAATAACAGATTACTCTTTCATTTTGCGTGAGGACACACCCTAAGCCAATACCTAATGCATCCGTATATACTTCGAATCCACCACCTTCCATCGGTAGTGTTAGAATAGGAGCTGTAGTAAGATGATTCTTAAGAGTTTGAAAACTCTTCTCACATTCCTCTGACCAGACAAAAGGATTTTCTTTTCTCGTGAGTCAAGTTAAAGTAACTGTAATCTTTGAGAAATCCTTAATGAATCTTCTATAATAACCAGCTAGACCCAGAAAACTTCATACTTCTGATACGGTCGTTGGCCGGCTCCAATTCTTGACAGCTTCTACCTTAAAAGGATCCACAACGATACCTTCTTTTGAAATAATGTGGCATAGGAAGGATACTTCCTTGAGCCAGAATTCACATTTGTTAAGCTTGGCATAGAGTTTATGTTCTTTAAGTGTTTGTAAAGCTATCCTCAGATGTTCTTCATGTTCTTTCTTGGTCTTAGAATATATCAAGATGTCATCGATGAAGACGACGATGAATTGGTCCAGATATGGCTGGAAAACACTGTTCATAAGTTGCATAAATGCTGCTGGGGCATTAGTTAACCCGAACAGCATTACCACAAATTCATAGTGGCCATAACGACTTCGAAAAGTCGATTTATAAATGTCTTCTTCTTTAATTCTCAGCTGATGATAACCTGATCTGAGGTCTATCTTAAAAAAATATTCTGCTCCTGAAAGCTGATCGAAGAGTTCATCAATACGTGGCAACGGATACTTGTTTTTGATTGGAAGTTGATTTAGTCACTAGTAATCGATGCATAGCCTGAGAGAACCATCCTTCTTCTTGACAAATAGAACCAGCGCACCCCAAGGGGATGTGCTAGGTCTGATAAAGCCCTTATCCAGTAGTTCCTGTAACTGCTTCTTTAGTTCTTTGAGTTCTATGGGGGACATCCTGTAAGGGGCTATAGAAATAGGTGCTGCTCCTGGAATGAGTTCAATAGTGAAGTTTACTTCCCTCTCGGGTGGTAAACTGGGTAATTCGGATGGGAACACATCGGGGAACTCATTTACAATAGGAATGTCTACTGAGATAGTCTCCTGAGATTCGGTAACAATGACAGAAGCAAGAAAAGCTTCACATCCTTGCGAGATAAGTTTGCAACAGTGAAGAGAAGATATGATAGTAGGATGCTTCTGATACTTGATGCCAAGAAAAGAGAATCTTGGAAGATCGGGCTTTCGAAAGGATATAATCCTATTTCGGCAATTGATATAAGCATCATGATCTACAAGCCAATCTACCCCTAAAATGGCATCATAACCCTTCATGTCAAGGCATACTAAGTTTACGGGGAGATTATGACCTTCTACTATCACTTCGCTATCAGGATAATAGTCGGTAAGCTTTGTTCCAGAACCTAAGGGTGTGGTAATAGCGAGATCTGAAGGTAAGGGGACTGATGCAATTGATAATATTTTTGCAAAAGTAGTGGAGATAAAAGAATGAGAGGCACCAGTATCGAATAGCACAAATGCAGGATGAGAACAAATTTCAAGAGTACCTTCCATAAGCCCACCATCCCTGGGCGCTTCCTCTTCTTCTAAAACGGTATTGAGGCGAGCCTGCCTCCTACGTCCTCCACCAGACGATTGGTCTTTCATAAGGGGGCAATCTGGCATGTGATGCTCCCTGCTTCCACAACGTAAACAAGCACCGAGGCGCTTCCAGTATTCCTCAGCCGAATGGACAAATTTTTCGCAAAACGTGCAAGCTGTAGCAACTTACTTATCCTTGACTTTCTTTTGCTTATGGGAACTTCCACCATTCCCATTCTTAGATCTTTTCTTACTATCACGGCGTTTGTAGGGCTCCGTGATGCTGAACTTTTCTTTCTTATAACGCCGATCTGAGCGTCAGCTATATTCTTCTCCTTTCCCTTTTAATTTTTTGACCTTCTCTAAGGTCCTTTCACATAAATATGCTCGTTGAACCATTTCCGCATAAGTACGGATGTTTGGTGTCCCGAGCTGCTGAATGAAACCGGGTCGTAACCCGTCCATGAACTGATTTGCCTTCTATAAATCGGTGATGATAAGATGCGGTGCGTAAGGTGCAAGCCTTGAGAATCGCAGTTCATATTCGGCAACCATCATCATTCCTTGCCGAAGAGCGGCGAACTCCATAGCCTTTCTCTCTTTTACGTGCTCAGAAAAGTACTTGGCACAGAATAGGGTAAGAAAACCATCCCAGGTATGAGGTGCATCGGTCAGAGGTGTCGGAACCGACTTCCACCATGTACGGGCATCTTTGTTGAGTTGAAAGGTTACGAGACACACCTTCTCCTGATCGGTGCATTGGATGACGTCAAATATCCGATTCATTTCGTCTATCCAGTTCTCTGCCTCGTTAGGATTAGAAGAACCATAGAAACGTAGAGGGTTTAAGTTCCGAAAGTTACGATGCAAATCACCAGCCCTTACTCCTGCGCCAGCTTGCGCCATGGTTTGTAATGCCTGAGTGAGGCCAGCAACTATTTGTTGCATGCCATCCCAATTTACGCGATGAGCCATGGTAATAATAGGGTACCTGAGAGAAAAATAACAACTTGTTATTTCTCGTGAAACTGGAAAGAAAATCAATCTTAAACTAATTAACTATCTCATCTCGGGTTCTACCCAATTCTCACATGGGTGTGGAAATTTCTTCCTTAGTTCATAGGTAGGGGTCCTTAAACCTTGGACTTATCCTATGACATGACTCTTCTCCCTATGTCCTGAAACTTAGGCTCTGATACCAACTTAACTGTCATGCCCCGAGCCTTTATGACAGTGGAAGACTCACTCGAGAAACATGAACAGCCGTCATGGTAAGCCTCTTGCAAGTAAGAATGATCAGAGCGCAAGACAATCACACACATAAATGCAATTGCACAATAATTTAGTCAAACCCCAACTTTATTTCATAAATGATCAAAATATTCTTTTACAATAACCTTTTCATCATTTTCCATTCCACTAGACTCAAGAAATGAGACATTACAAAGACTCGATCTAACATTGTAGACTTCCTAAGTCTTCACTCTCCATTTGATATGACTTTCATTCGCTCTCCGAACCCGCTACTTGTATAAACCCGAATCCGAATTCGTATCACTTTCATTTCTTGAAAAGATTGGAAATATGTAATGAGCACACTTGCCCAGTAGGTATCTTCGCATCAACATGAAGGCATCATTAAAGTAATTAACATTTTACCTCTAGAGAAATAAGGTAAAATCATGCAAATGCGATCAATCACGCGGTTAAATCAGAGTAACAAGATTATCATGTAAGATAGAATGAGAGCAAGAATGAACTAGCAAGAATGTAACAGGAACATGTTATTGGCCATTCACGAACAAGAATGTATCGAGAATGTACTAGCAAGCCACATAATCATCACTCTAGTATCTTTTACTTATGAGCAAGTACTTCATGAATTTCTGTGGAATATCAAGTCATGTACAAGAAAGTCATGTCATGCCGTATCGTAGATCTTCACTAATTTATAGAGAAAGTACTCCCAGCGTAATGCGACGCCAGTAGCATCATACCCCATGATTTATAATAGTATGTTTCCGACAATCAGCCGAGGGGACTAGCATAGAGCCCTTGAACACAATCAGTGCTCGATCGCATCTTCAAGTATAAATCAAGCTACTTCCACGCATGTAACAATAAAGTATGGCCAAGAATGTATAATTCAATAAGTTCATGATAACACTATTCAATGAATGAACGCTTCAATTTAATAATGCGAGAGTCAAGAATGACTTAAACAAGGTTATGCTTATAGAAATAAATCGGCAGCACAACGGTACGTTCTTTATTTTTCATCAATTAAATTAGGTATCTTGAACTAATTGGGAAAGTCCTGGATCATCATTAATCCATCTAGAAACTTTGGAACATCAACCCTTGGGTTAAACCTCGGGTTAAGCACTCAAACAATGTGACGGTCAAGCACTGGGCCGTTACACTCATGTGACGCACCAGTAGCGGGCCGTTACATTAGTCTGAATCCAGAAATAGTAAAATAGACTTAGTGAAATGTGACGGTCGTATATTGGGCCGTTAGATGCTCTTGATGGTCTAGTGTAGATCCGTTACATTGCTAGAACCAGAAACATCGATAGTGTAATCTACTAAATGGGCTTTAATGGTACAACCAACTCGGCGTCCTAGTGGGAATCCCAGGCTCGCAGAGAATTACGGAGGCCTTGAAACAAGATTTCCTAGTCCATTGGAAGGAATATCCAATAGAGAGGTCCTCATGTCCAAGAATAATGTTCCTATAGTGCAAAGTGTGAACTAATGGACAACATACCGGAATATGTGCCATGTACTTAAAGAAAATGACTCTATTGATAGAGAGAATGTGTAACAATATGAAATCATGATAAAACTCCGTCAATACATCATTTAAAATCATGATTTCGATACAAAACTATAGAATTTTGGCACATGAAATTAACATAACTTAAGACACCTTAATCATGCACTTTCGATTATGAATCAGTAACTAAACTTAAAGTCTTGATAACATGTCCAAACTTAGCTATCTAAGCTTGTTTATAAGTAAACTTTAACTGGTTATAATTCTCCCTCGGGCTGACAGAACACAGTGGCTGATGGTCTAGGATAGGCGCGTTACAGTCTTGTGACGGTTTATCGTAGGGCCGTTATAGTAGTGTAACGCTCCTGTTATGGTGCGTCAGAGACAACAGAGCAATTCAGATGCAACAGAGGGTGTGACGGTTTATCGTAACGCCGTTAGATAATTGTGACGGTCTTACCTTGATGCGTCAGATAGTCCGTTGGCAATAAAATAAAGTAAAGATTTTTGAAAACATAACATGTCGGGAAATCAAAATACTACAACTATTCCAGATATGATAAACGAAGTATAGGCCAACTATATGGATGGGTTTTAGAAATAATATCTTTTTATTTTCCATTTAGGGCTAAGAGATGCATGAATTAATAGAACTATTAAAACATGAAATCTATGATCTATCATGCATGAAATCAATCAAAACCAGAGGGCTTTTATCCCTAACAAGATGTTTTTGCCAATCATGAGATGACCTACCTCTTAAATGAGCTTTAATCTTCCAATTTGGGACTACAAGATATGCCCTAGTTCTTCCCTTCCTGAGGTTTTTCAGTAACTTCACGTCGCTCTATCTCTCCAATCTCTTGACCTAAGGACGTGAAATTTTGAGGGTAAGAAGCTAAAACTAAGGTGAACAAAAAGTTCTAAAGGACTGAACTCTACTTACCTCGTTTAGACGTCCTAATCACTTGATCTTCAGGGGCTTTTGCTCTGAATTCTGGGCTGCTATGACTGAATCAGCGACTTTGGAAGCTTCTATCTCCTTGGTTGTTTGATCTCCTAGCATGAAATTTGGAGAACTATTAGTCTAAAGTATACCAAACAAAATCTTCAAAAGAACTTACCCGAAATTATGACTCCTTACCTTGATTCTTCACGAGCCAAAAGTAAGGGTCGCTCAGTTCAGAACTAGGTCCTATTTATAGGGTTTTGGCTAGGGTTTGAAGATTAGATCGATTCTAGAGTCCTTCATTTGTCAGAACCTGATCCCTAAGAGTCCTTAGTAATGTTATAAGCTCTCCCAAGTTGATCTCTTGCAGATAGGATCTCAAAGTTTCAATCTTTTTACTCGTTCTTCCATTCACGAAACTGACAGGATGTAACGCATCAAGACTGGTGCGTTACATAGCTGTGGCGGTCGCACGATAGACCGCTACATCCAACGTGCACAGAGTTCAACATCAATAAAACTCTTTTGTTAATTATCCATATCATTATCCATAAAAATGGTATTTTATCCTTAAAGTACGTAAATAGGCTAAATAACCTTCTAGAATATGGGCCAAACTTATTGGGCTTGGTCCTTAAACCTTTTGGATTTTATTTAAATAGGCTAGGTTAATTATTTAACATAATTGGGCCTTATAATGACTTATTAATCCAATAATCCTTTTATTAATCTATTTAGCCCTTATAAATTCCAAAAAATTCTATAAATAACTCAGGATTTATTACATAACTTCTGGGGCACTACATATGCAGAGTTTCCAAGGATTATGTAGGCCTTGTAGCAACAAATGTTACAACAGCCAGCGCCTGCACCGCGTCATGGCTCACCTGCGCTTGATCGATTTTAGAAGTTGGCACCTCCTATTTTTTAGGGGGAGAGCCGACCAGAGGTGGCTGAGTCGTGCCTCAACGAAACGAAAAAGAAATTTCATGCAATGTGATGTCCCGAGGAAGAAAAGGTGAATCTGGCGGCCTATATATTACAAGATCAAGCTGACTTATGGTGGAAGGCCAAGATGAAGACCACCTTCGTAGACTACCACGATGGTGACATATTATGGGAAGAGTTCCTAGCTATCTTCTGAGAAAAGTATTTCCCTGAACATGTATGAGATGCTAAGGAGCAAGAATTCTTGAGCCTCGAGCAAGGAAACATGTCGAGGAAACATGTCGATAGCTAACTATGGGGCCAGATTCTCCGCTCTGGGTCAATATGCTCCACACATATTCAATGAGGCACGTCAAAAGGTGAAGAAATTCACCAACGGTCTGCGTAGCAGCGTACGACACTATGTTACAACCCAAGACCCTGACTTTTACACAATGGCATTGAGGCTTGCTCAACTAGCCGAGCGAGAAAATGCAATGTAATAGCTGAAACCATAAAGATGTAAGAGACATATTAAGCTAAGTTCTAATGAATGTCCAAGTATGGGTTCGTCGAGGAGCAAGAGACGTCGAAGAAAAGGCCTATGTAGATAGGAGGAAGGTGAGATAAGGGAAAGGTGGCACGCTAGGAACAGGTACCAAGGGATAGATCGGGGGTTCCATTTTGTGTCCATTGTGGGCGCAACCATCTGGGATAGGAATGCTGGAGGACAAAAGGCAAGTGCTATGAATGCTGCGAGGCCAGACATATTGCGAGGAACTTCCCCAAGAAGGCTCAACAAAAGCCAATACCCCAGCAGGAGAAGATTCAGTACAGAGGGTGAGTCTATGCACTGATGCAAGAAGAGGCAGACATTACCCCTTCCGTGGCTGAAGGTACGCTCCTTGTGAATAATGTTTATGCAAAGGTCTTGTTCGACCTGAGGGCTACACACACATTGATATCCACTAGTTTTGCTAAACAATTGAAGAATAGACCCCAAGCCACATTTTTCGGGGAAATGATAGTTTGCACACCAACTGGGAAACAAGTCCACACCAAGCTTATTATCCCAACTCTAGAAGTCAACATCAATGGGAGGATATTGCTAGGGGAAGCATACATCCTAGATATGAATGACTTTGACCTCATTCTGGGAATGGATTGGTTATACAAGCACTGCGCCCTCTTAGACTGCTGTCAGAAGAGAGTGATATTCTAGAAGCTAGGAAAGGAGACATTCTTCTTCCAGTGCCCGAAAAGCAAGTCGGGAAGAATGATGGTATCAGCCATCAGGGCCTCCAAACTGATTAGCAAGGGGTGTGATTATTTCCAGGCTAGTGTGGTAATTGAAGAAGGCACTGTCAAGATTTTGGAACACTTGGACGTGGTCCGAGAATTTCCCAATGTATTTCCCGAAGATCTATCGGGACTGCCACCAGTTCGGGAGGTGGACTTCTCTATTGAGCTGGTGGCGGGCACTGCACCTATCTCCATTCCACCATACAGGATGGGTCCGGCAGAGCTTGCCGAACTTAGGAAACAATTGCATAAGTTACTAGACAAAGGCTTTATTAGGCCCAGTGTGTCTCCATGGGGAGCACCAATCCTATTTGTGTGGAAGAAAGATGGGGCTATGCGGCTGTGCATTGATTACCGCAAGCTTAACCATGCCACCATTAAGAACAAGTATCCTCTATCTATAGACACGTTAAAATTGACATCATTTTGAGCATATCTCCTATCACGTTGTGATGCCCCATTTGGACCTCAAATCAACTTATTTTAGTGGTTTTCCTCTCTTTTCTTGAATATCTAACTTCCCCCAGCTTTCACACATGTTTTCATATTTTTCTTTATCTTTCCGTGGGTTTTTCGAATTGGTGGCAGCCAGCCAGCCTCTATTTAAAGAATTGGTGACAGCCATCCTGCCGCTATTTAAAGAATTGGTGGCAGCTAGTGGCAATTGGCGCCCAGGCCCTGGGCGCCCTTTAATTGGCGCCCAGGAAGAGGGTGCCCATTCCCTGCATCTCCAGGCCCTAGGCGCCCTTTAATTGGCACCTAGGAAGAGGGCGCCCATTCCCTGCAGCTTCGTTTTGTCAATTTTTTTGGATTATTTGAAATAGTGACACTGCGTGAAGTCGCTAATTCATTGAATAGCAACCGTTCGGAAGGTCGTCAATTCTTTTCTTCATATTTTGAGCCAAAATCAGATTCTTTTTGATTCCTCAACTTCCAAGAAGGTCGCTATTTCATAAATAGGTGCCCGTGTGTGAAGTCGCCAATTTCGTTGCTATATTTTGAGCTTTTAACTCCGTCCAAAACTCATATTAATTTATAATTAGCGACCACCTCATGGTCGCCAATTCTTTTCAAATTTTAAAAAGTTCTAATCCGTCTCGAAATGCTTCCGAAATGGCGGCACTTTGCACGGGCGCTCTTTTAAATAGAGACCACCGGTGTGGTCGCGAATTCTTTCAGAGATCTGAACTCTGGAAGAACCCTCTTCTTTCTCTCTTTTGAGCCCCTTTTCACTTGGGAAAGGAGTTCTAAGACTTTCCAAGGTTGAAGGGGCACATGGCCATGATTTATCACCTTCCAAATCCAATTAAAACATGATTTCCTAACTTCCTTTGGATTTAACTCCGAATTTCAGCCCTATAAATAGGACCCCTCTCTCCCTTGTGTTTAAGGCTACTCAACTAAACTAAGGGGAGGTGCTGCTGGATTGGAGGCTCAAGGAGGAAGTCTCCCACATGCTTAAAGCTTCATCCATGGAGATCTTCTTCCTACGTTGAAGATTTAGTGCCTCTACATCCGTGAAGCTTCTTCCCTATTGAAGATCTTGAAGCCCCAATTGGAGAAAACCATAAGCCTATCTTCTTCCCCCTTTTTATTCTTTTCATGCTTTCTATTTAGCTCATGCATCATGTTTTCTTTTATCTTTTCATCTCAACCATGTTGAGATCTCCTTAGTGCAACACTTACACCCTCCTCTATCTTATCATATCATCATATTTTCCTCACCCTTTGCATAGGGGTTTAGTGCCAAGGCACTAATAAGGTGTGTTCATATCCATGCTTTCCATGTTCATATTTATATTTAGATTTGATGCTACACATCTTTGATTTCTAATCAATACCTTTTGTTGGTGTTTTTATTGGTTTTGCAAGGGTAATCAACAAGAGAAACTCTCTTCATCGGTCGACCGATAGAAAGAGAATGGTAACTCTCACATTCTCCCACACTTAAAAGGTATTTATTCACGATCCCTTCATATTCTTTATTATTATATCTTTGAGGCCCTCGCGTCTCTGGCGATCACCATCCTATAGCATCCCACGCATGCTCCCTTTTATTTTTAGTGGGTTATTTTCATAATCTACAAATTGGCGATCACGGTGGGACATCTTTTTGTTTTTCTTTTGATTACCCTTCCCCTTGGGCACCTACGTGTGCCACCTCCATTTGCACCCATGGTACACTTCCATTTGTGCTCCACGTAGCACCCTCCCACTTGATTGTTAATTTGCTAGATTTGAAAATTTTCCATTTTTTTATACATCTCAAAAAAAATGAGCATGCCATGTCTTATTTCATGTTCTTACTGATTGACATGATTCTTATCTTATGATTGTGAGTGTTTTACTTTCTTTCGTATTGGTATTGTTTTCACTATTTAAACATTCTGGTTGCTGTGTGAGGTTCTGGGATAGGAGGAATTAGCGCCCATATAGAGGGTGCCAATTCATCAATTGGTGGCCACTGTAAGGGCGCCAATTCCTTGCATTTCTTAAAAAAAATCAAAATTGACGCCCATTAAAGAATTGGTGGCAGTGAGGGGGGCGCCAATTCCCTCATTCTAAAAAAAAATCATCACAGGAAATGGCACCCACACAGAGGGCGCCCTTCCAAGAATTGGTGGCACCTATCAGGGCGCCAGTTTCCTGTGTTTTCATAGATTCTCACTCTTTTCTTACTTATTGTGCATACTTCTTGCATATTGTTCATATATATATTGTTTATTCATTGTCTTACATTAGTTTTGCATTCATATTGCATTCGACTTGGGAGACCTCCTCTCTCTACACTTCTAAGATACCATACCCCCTCTTGGTTAAGGAATGACCCTCCATTGAGCACTCCATCTCTTTGGATTAGAATTTCCTAAACCAAGCCTCAATAAGTCCCCGCACCCTTGGATTCCCTCACGGAAGCTTGGGCAGGTTGTACCCTTGAAGTACCCCGGGTTTAGTTGGCCTATGCATAGTGAGATAATCAACCTAGTTGGCATTGAAGAAAATCACATTGAAACTAGGTTCTTACCTTGAGTGAATAATATCAAATTTCGTCAAAACCACTTAATTCACATCAAGGTTTAAACTTAAAAAAAAATCAAGCGTAAGTATCCAACTTGTGTGATCTTTGCAAATTGTTTTGATTGAACCATTGTATGTTTGCATGATGATTCACTTTGATAATAAAACCAACATGTTGAATCTATCATATATTCATGAGGATGATAAACCTAGCACATCATATGATCCTCGATGTTATAATTCTCACCAAAATTTTTCTAAAGGACCACGTCCTCACTCTTATGGCCTTGTCTGACCCATGGACAATGTCCAATCCCATGGTCCCTTGAATCAATCGTGAGCCACTACTCCCCCGGGACCATCTCCTCCACATGATGAGAAGGTCTCCCAAGTTTGCATGGATTAGATTATCTCACCCCTCACAAATTCAAGCCCTTAATGCTGTTATTGAGGGTGCATCTCCATCTCAACCTTCTAATCCCACACGGGTGGCCCATCACCCGCCTCCCTCTTGTCATAGGCCTTCTTCCTCTACACATATTCCTCTTCGGGTGATCCATCACCCACCTCCTTCTATTCCTCCTCTTTCACGGTCCCAAGGCCCACATGTTCCTTGCAACCCAACCCGTCTAGGGTCTTTTATGGGTCGGCTCATTAACCCTCCGCAGTCTTCCTCTCAAGGCCGACCCTTCAATGTTCAAGTTACACCCCTCTAACAAACTCTTCTTGATAAAATTGCTTCGATGGAGGAACAACTCAAGAGGGTCACAAGCCTGCGACCCGCTCCTCCTCCTCCTTCTCAAGTCAATCCTCTTCATGCTTTCATGAATAACATCACCAAGATGGAAAAAGATTGGAAGGAGAGGAGAGATAATGGCATTATAGATTCAAGTAAGCAAGATTTCGATGATCAAGTGGACGCCGTCCGCCCTCCACCAATTCACCATGTTCATCACTCATTAAGCCCTCCGCCTGCATATTTACCTTCATAAAACCCTCCACCACCACATTATACTCCACCACCCATTATTACGCTTCCACCACGACATCTACTTGATTTTGGTCATTATGAAGATTTTGAGACGGCATATGAAGATGATGAAGTTCCTCAAAAGGCACCCACTCCGAGCTTCCTCTGTTTCCCACTCCCTCCATTGCCGCCCGATGAACCCCCTGCTCAAGATGATGCCACCGTCCCTAACCCCGTCCATGAAACCTCTTGGTGTTACGATGATGGGTCGATACTCCAATCACTCACACCGGCACACCATGACCCTTCTCCTATCCCTAATACCTCTCACCCCATCCGACGCTTCCTACACACTAAATCTTCTCCTTTTACACCTTCGACCGCTACACCATTAGCCTCCACACCACCGGCTTCCGCCGACCCTCCCACTAAACCTCAAACCATTATACCTCCAACCTCCACACCGTCAACTTTCGCTTACCCTTCCACCAAGCCATCCAAGCTTACCTCTACATCATTAGCCTCCACTACACCAGCTTCCGCCGAATCTCCCGCCGAACCTTTTCCGAAACCAAATGACACCCCATTGCCGCCACCTAAGGCCTCCACTATCCTTATAACCCCAAAGCCGATATTTACCAACCCTTCACAACTTAACCCTTCACCTTTACCCATGGCAGATCCTGAGCAGGGTCCATCCCTTTTTGCACTCGAGCCAACCCCGTCTGTTTCAGAGCAAGGGGAGAAGCCCGACGTGTTTCAACCTCCGCCTCCACTTACCATCCCGCCGACGCTCTCCATTACACCTCCATTACTCATCAAGCTTACCGCCTCCATCTCACCTTCCATTACCTCTCGGAGTAGGTGTGTTTCTGTAAGCACAAGTGCCGAGGTTATTCAAGAACCGTGAAAGAAGGATTTGGCCTCGGTTATGTCATTCAAAGTTCAAGATTTTATTTGTCGGATGTCGATTAGTGTTCTTGTGCTGGGCACATTTGAGAAGTCTCCATTAACGCTCATTAAGAAAAATTCTTCCAAGTTAATGCCATATCGGCCTTTTACCATTGTCACCTTGTTCATTGGTCGATACTCTTTTAATGCTCTCATTACCCCTCGGTCCATCAGTATACGACTTCTTAAGGGGCCCACTTCTTGCATCACTATAACATATTCTTATAATAAGAGCTCATGGGCACTATTTCTATCCATTAAGCCGTTCGGCCGGGCACCTTGCTTGCCATGGAGGGGTTGGCATTCTTTCGATAAAGGGCCTTCTACTAATTTATTCACTCCTTATTCTATTCCATCCACATTTTCTCTCTATGGGCCACTCCATGGGTAAGGAGGAGGATCTCATCTTCTCCTTCCATGCATTCTTTGCACTCATTACATCCCATACATCTATCGCATCCATTGCGTTGCATTCGCATGCATTTGCATTCATTCTTTCCCGGGTTTCCGAACCCGTATCTTCACCGCCTTCCGGAAACTCCGGATCCTCCACATTCCCCATCTCGTTCACCTCTATCTTCGGGATCTCCGGGTTCGCTTACACCCGCTGGGCATTGTGCCCCTTCCAGATTTCTCTTTGGGCATCACGCTTACTCCAAACAATTGCATCTGGACCCTCCGGATTTCTCTCCCATCCTCCCGAGGCATCGCATCCTGTGGAGTTTTCCTCTCCCAGAATTCTCAGGTTTCTCACTGATTCTCCTAGGGCATCGCACCCCTTTCTATCTTCTTCTTCCGGACCCTCCTCCTTCTTCTAATACACTCTCCTCGGGGCATCACGTCCCTTCAAATTTTTCTTCCCTCGTTCTCCCCGGGCATCACGCCCATTCCTATTCTATTCCTCTGGAACCCCCGGATTTCCCGTCTTATTTTCTCTCCAACTACTCGGGGCACCGTGTCCCTCAGTACTTTCTTCACCCAGAACCTTTGGACTTATCTCCTCTCTTCCAATTTATCTTCTTACTCCTCAAGGACATCTCGTCCTTTATTCTCTTCTTCCTCTTCAATCATCTTTTTCCATACCTCTTCCCAAGGCATCACGTCTCTCGGTATTTTCCCCCTCCGGATCCTCCAGATGGTTCTTCTTCCCATCATGATTTTCCTCCTTTACCCCCGCATCCTCCTCTCTCGATTTACCAATTCCTTTTCTTGATTCCATCTAATCTCGGGTCCGATCCGACTTCTTCAACATCCACTACTTTAGGCATCTACCCGTTCTCGCACTGTTTCCGAGGCTTTAGCCCTTACTCCTCCTCTTGATTCCCCATTTCTTCTGTAGACTATTCATGTGATCAGGGTCTCTGCACCTTAGTGAGGGAGTTCTAGCCCTCGCCTCTTTTCCTTTTCTCCTTATTCGTCTGAGTCTGGTCTGGGCACCACTCCTTCTTGTTAAGTCACTTCAAACCTCTACTTCCTCCTTTTATTTGCCACTAGAGGATAAATCCCATGGTGATCAAGATCGCCCCTGGCGACAGCTGTTGCTTCATGAGGTTGCAAGGTAACATTTTTGCATAAGGTTTACATTCATTCCTCACGCACGATTTTCGAAATGAAGTGCTTCTTAACATAATTAAGAGTGGTATTTTAGGCCTTTATCCTAGGACTTTATCTTTATTGAATTTCATCTTTAAAAAAAATCAAAAGAGTCTTTAGGCTTGCTTTTGCAGCACCTCTGGTTATTAAGAACCCCGCGCTAGGAGTTCAACATTCTCTCCCCGCTTGTTAAAGGCAACCCTTAGCTGGGCACTCCACACACTTCACGGCGCCCTTAGCCGTCTCCTTTGATTAAACACCGTTGCTACTTTGGCCATACCACGGGTATGCGTGAAAGTCTTTTCTTTTCTTTACTCAGCCGAGTGTAGGTGCAAGAGGTTGACGGATAAAGATGACCAACCTAGGTACTCCCCAATACGAGAGGAGTCTCAAATAGGGGCAGTCTTGACGCAACATTAAGTAAACTTTCATGATAAATCTAGCCAAAAGGGCTGTTATAAAATCAAGTCAAATTTTAATGAATGTAAAATTATGAGAGAAAGGCATGTCAAGAGTGGCAAAGTCCCCGCAGGAAAAACCCTGGTCGTATGCATGTCAAGGGTCTAAAAATCAAAGGCACGAAGTCCGGGCGCAACAGACCACCTCTTTGAGGGGTAGTACCTTGAAAGGAATTCGAGTCCCGACATCTCCTATCCTGCACAAAGCTTATCTCCAATTATTCTTCTCTTCTCTCTCTAAGACCGAGTGTTTCTTAGGTATGGCCTTGGTAGGGGCACTGTTATACATGGGCGGTCGGTCATAGGGCACCACCTTTAAATGCACGGTCGACTTTGGGTAAATTTTAGCGAAAGGGGAAGGAACAAGGACCCTTAGCCAGTGGTTTAAACATCTTTTGATGCTGCTTTAGTAATGTCTAAACCAAAATCTAAAAAAAGTTGAAGATTTCTTGCAAAAAATCTAAAAAAAATGAATATTTTCGGAGCAAAAATCCAACAAAAATTGAATATTTTCAAAATCTATAAAAATTCAGGTATCTTCCAAAAATCCACATAAAAATTCAAATATTTTCAAAATCATAAAAATTTACATATTTCAAAAAAATATATACATTGTATTTTGTTGATGGTACTTTTGTAGGGACAACAGCTCTCAGAGGACCAAGAGCACGGGATGAGTCATCTCCATTCGTTGCTATCTACCTTTTGATTCTCCCCATATTCACAATGATCACATCTTCATGATTTGCTACGCATTACTCCGATTATTCATCTCCAAATCTTTTTAATCAACGCCTGCTGATTTCACTTGATCACTCTTGCCACTGGGTATTACTTAATCCTGATCATTCAAGTGACTAGCCAAGTTGTCATTCTCATGACAAATAACAAACAATGATGCTATGCTATCTATGCTTTAATGATGTTATCTATGTTGAATGCTTAAATACTATTCATGCCGTTCACGCTATGCACGCTTGAATGCTATTCATGATATGATACATACATGCTATTGATGCTTTGATGCAAGCTATATTTTCATGTTATTCAATGCTATTCAATGCTTTCATGCTTGAATTCTATCCTTGTTATAGTTGCAATGCTTAAATGCCTTATTCATTGCTTGTTATCTTTTATATCTTGGCTAATGAATTTTTAAGCGCAAGAATAAGCTCTCTTGGTCCCACCGTCTAGGCATCGTCACTAAGGTCCCACGGTGTTTTGTACCTTGTTGCTCAGTTCCCTCATGCTTATGGCTAATCGCCATCCTCCCTATATGCATTCCTACTATATATTATTACGCTATTAAATTATATCAAGGACCATGTGGCTTTGGTAAATCTTGAATTTGAGTTCCTCTTCATCAAAATTAATGATGATTTTAAAGGAATCTTAGTCACATGGATAGGCCGTTGAGCCGTCTAAGACTGGAGACGATGGTGCCCTTTTTGCGAGTTGGTGCGCGGATAAACAGACTTCGGCTTAGTATCGGCTCACAGAATGGGTTTCTTGACTCAGTCTCGACAGCTTAACAATATTATCCTTGATTATCTTATATTTTCATTTGTTTTAATTTTCTCCCTTTAAACCTAGCATGCATTCATGTAAGACTTTGAATTAACTAGGGAAAATCATTCTAACAACTCATTTTGAGGTCAATTGATCATTAATTTCAAGATAAGAGATATTCCATGCCGAATTGTGTCCTCAGTTCGCCTTGCTACCGTTTGGGGCCGCTTCCCTGAAAATTCCTTTGTTTGGATTTCTATCTCTCGTTCAATTCCTTTTCCTTTGATCCACCTTGGCTGCAGCACGTCTACATTGGCTGGTAACCGCTCCCTAATGGTGAAACCTACAGGTTTGTGACCTGGGATACTTCCACTACGCTAGAAGTTGATCGCTCTTTTATCTCATTCGTGCCCGCGCACACACTCCTCCTCTTATCCAAACAATTATTGCTTTCATTGAATCTCCTCGAGATTGCTTCATTCCGAGCTTTTGATTCAATTCCTATCAAGTGATGTTGGTTACGTGTCTTATCACACCATGGCATCTGCTTTTCAGTTCACTCCCAGTTCATTCCATTCCATTCCACGCCATTACACTTCATTACACTCCATGTCACTCCCTTGCAAAGTAGACGCCAAGGCATGGCAGCTATAGACACGCTAAAATTGACATCATTTTGAGCATATCTCCTATCGCACTGCGATGCCCCATTGGCCCTCAAATTGACTTATTTGAGTGATTTTCATCTCTTTTCTTGAATATCCAACTTCCCCCAGCTTTCACACATGTTTTCCTATTTTTTTAGATTTTTCTGAGATTTTTCTCTATTTTTCCGTGGGCTTTTCGAATTGGTGGTAGCCAACTTGCCTCTATTTAAAGAATTGGTGACAGCCAGCCTACCGCTATTAATGAATTGGCGACAGCCAACCTGCATCTATTTAAAGAATTGGTGGTAGCCAACCTACCGCTATTTAAAGAATTGGTGGTAGACAGCCTGCCGATATTTAATGAATTAATGGCAACCTGCCTGACCCTAATTTGGAATTGGCACCCAGGCCCTGGGCGCCCTTTAATTGGCGCCAATGAAGAGGGCGCCCATTCCCTGCAGCTCCATTTTGTCAATTTTTTTGAATTATTTGAAATAGTGACACTGCATGAAGTCGCCAATTCATTGAATAGCGACCGTTCGGAAGGTCGCCAATTCTTTTCTTCATATTTTTAGTCAAAATCAGATTATTTTTGATTCCACGACTTCCTAGAAGGTCGCTATTTCATAAATAGGCGCCTGTGTGTAAAGTCGCCAATTTTCTTGCTATATTTTGAGCTTTTAACTCCGTCTGAAACTCATATTAATTTATAATTAGCGACCACCTCATGGTCGCCAATTCTTTTCAAATTTTAGAAAGTACTAATCCGTCTCAAAATGCTTCCGAAATGGCGGCACTTTGCGCGGGCGCTCTTTTTAATAACGACCGCCAGTGTGGTCGCCAATTCATTCAGAGATCCGAACTCCGGCAGAACCCTCTTCTTTCTCTCTTTTGAGCAGCTTTTCACTTGGAAAAAGAGTTCTAAGGTTTTCCAAGGTTGAAGAGACACGTGGCCATGATTTATCACCTCCCAAATCCAATTAAAACATAATTTCATAATTTCCTTTAAATTTAACTCTGAATTTCAGCCCCATAAATAGGACCCCTCTCTCCCTTGTGTTTATGGCTGCTCAACTAAACTAAGGGGAGGTGTGATGGCCTCGACACTCGTCGTTTAAAAATGTCGTGCCACACAAACTTTAAAATTGATAAAACTGCACTCACTCACTTAAATGATTTTGGAAATACGAGTATAGTGGTAAATACGGGTCGATCCCACGAGGAGGAAAAATCTTTATAGATCAAGTTGGAAAATATCCTTATATTTTAAAAACCAATTTTTGTAAATGTCGTGCCACACAAAAGGCTTCAAAATGGAAGAATACTAGAAGGTATCACCTCGGATGAACAGTAATTACATAGAATAGAACTTAGAAAAACGGGAAATAACTTTCAAACTAGAAGGAATTAAGGGAAATGATAGAAAGAGAAATTGGAGAACACTTAAAGATGAACAACTTTTGTGAAGATAGGAAAATAAAATGGAGGTCAGAACAACAAGTAATGTGACTAAGAAAGGACTAAATGCTTAAAAAGAACATTCATTAAAAAAACATCAACTTACAAAGTTTACATCAAAAGCTCTCAAAACAACACCCTCTAACTCTCTTATGTAGCTCTACTAAGGCCAACAAGAATAAACTTTAAAAACTCAAAGTAACCCCTTGCAACTCTCCTCTGCTTCCTCACAATAGAAGCCCCTTTTATAGGGTTAACACAACATCATTCCCTATGTGAATACTTTAACATTTGTTGCCTCTTTTGTTGAAAAACACAACCCATTGCTACCATTTTTGACTCAGAATTGTGTGCCAACATGTGTTGCACACTTTTACATTTTTTTCTGATTTTTTTTATTTTTTTTCTAGCCTTATTTCTCTTCCTTTCTCTCTCTTTTTCTCTCTTTTGGCCGCGTGCGCCGCCTGCGTGAGGCGCGTGCGCCGCCCACGTTTTCTGCCGCGGATGCGCCGCGGTGCGCCGCCCCCTCTGCCTGCCGTTGACGCGCGTAGGCGTGTTGGCCGCGCCTGCGCCCCTCGTCGCCCGTGCCAGCCTGGCGAAGGCGCGGGCGTGCCTCTGCCGACCTCCGCCCCTGCACCAAAAAAAAAAACACACCCACACACACATTAACTATATATATATATATATATATATATATATATATATATATATATTATGTATATCTATATTATAAAAGCCCTTAAAAATATCAAATGAATTTATAATTATTTTTTTCTTTTTATTTTCTTTTCTTTTTGAACAAGTCCATGGGCCTTTGGCCCATTTGAACATAGTTTTATTCCTCTTTTTTTTATTTTTTTTTCATTGATTATTATTTTGTTTCTTTTTATCTCCTGTCTCCTCGTATCGAGTGCTTGTATAAATAAGCAAATATCTTTATTAAAATTAGTTAATTCTATAAAATTAAATATTTGACTCTAAATTAAAAGTAAGTGTGATATGTGCATATTTATTATTATTAAAGCTCGTAACAAATGTGTATAACATGAATTAATATGTAAAAATACACACTTATCATACCCCCAACTTACTCATTGCTAGTCCCTTAGCAATGCAAATAATTAAAAATTTTAAGACCAACAAGAGTTTAAAATATTCATGCTACATTTCTATATCATTGTTCATAGAGTTCACTAAAGATTAGGAATCTGGAATCATTATCACATACTAGCCTTATGTAGGAAATTAAGGTACATGATCAAGAAGCCAAGTTAAAGGTCAATAGCACTTGTGCATGTGTAATACTAAGTTCACAGTGAAGACAATTGCATCCCTAGTTACTATTCCGAATAAGTGCCTTTCAATCCTGCACTTCCTAAACAGAGCATTCAACATAATAGTTTTGTTTGTCTGCCTTATTGCTATGTCCCTTTTGGGATATCTTTTCTTTCTTTTGTTTTTATTTTTATTTTATTTTCTACTTTTTTTTATACACACATGATGCTGCACTACCCTTCACTGTTTTACGCGAACCTCAACACGTCTTAGGTGAAGTAGGCCCGGTTACACAGATCAAAGTTCCCGTTCCCTTTCGACGCGAACCTCAACACTTCTTAGGTGAAGTAGGCCTGGTTACTCAGAATCGGAGCATTTTTCATGGTATTTTTCTCAAAAATGATTTTTCAATTGATAACATGGCAGAAAGCTTATAAAAGATCTCTTCTTCAAGAAGTGCAGAATATCAGACAGCATGTCTAAAATAGCAGAAGGCTTGTCCTACTTGTTTCATTAGCGTGCAAAGTGATTTTCATTTTTCTAAAGTGCACATGAACTTTAAAGAGATTCTTCAATCAGTTTTCCATGGCTAGATTAAATAAATTTTCCATCATCCTTTTCCCTAGTATTTTCTATTCTAGAATCATTTTCAATAGAAGCATGAATCAGGAAACTCCAAATGGGGAAAACTTTTGTTTAGCGTGACAATACAAGATATCAAGAAAAAATTTGAAGAGCCCCGCCCCCCCAACTTAAATGACATTGTCCTCAATGACAGAAGCATTAGAGAACAAGTAAATATATAATATGGTTGGGATGGAAGGATACAACCTGATGGTCGGGGTAAAATGAAAAGGGCTTCGTTTCGTCTTGGCCTGACAACTGAAAAAGAAACACACTAAAACTAGATATCAAATCACAAAAATCATGGGTTGCCTCCCAAAAGCGCTAAGTTTACCATCTTCAGCCAGACGCATGAAAGCTCAAAAGGAATTCATTCCTGATCACATAATGCTATGGATTCTTTTGGTGATAACAGCTCATTTTCCAAGTAAGGTTTCAATTTTTGACCGTTAACAGTAAAGATATGACCATTTTGGGGATTCAAAATTTTGACGGCGCCATGGTCAAATGCCTTAACAACTATGAACGGTCCATCCCATCTTGATTTCAATTTACCGGGGAACAAGCGTAGCCGTGAGTTAAAAAGCCAAACCTTTTGATTTTCCTAAAAAAATTTCCTGTCAATATGCTGATCATGGAAAGCCTTGGTTTTAGCTTTATAAATCCTGGAATTTTCATATGCTTCATTTCTTAGCTCCTACAGTTCATTGAGTTGTAGGACTCGTTGGGTTCCTACTTGAGTTAAGTCAAAGTTGACTTGCTTAATGGCCCAATAGGTTCTATGTTCAAGCTCGACAGGTAAGTGGCAGGCTTTACCAAAGATAAGGCGATAGGGTGACATTCCAATAGGAGTTTTGAACGCAGTTCTATAGGCCCATAGTGCATCATCCAATCTCTCAGACCAGTCTTTTCTATCCGGCCTAATTGTCTTATGCAGAATGTTCTTAATCTCCCTATTGGATACCTCCACCTGACCACTGGTTTGGGGATGATATGGGGTGGTAATTTTGTGAGTGATTCCATATTTTTTGAGCAATGCTCGAAATTGGGAGTGAGTGAAATGTGAATCCACATCACTAATCATAGCCCTGGGACATCCAAATCTAGAAAAAATGTTCTTGCGAACAAATTTCATCACTACCTTGTGATCATTGGTCCTTGTGGCTACAGCTTCAATCCATTTTGAAACATAATCGGCCGCCACAAAAATGTATTCATTCCCAAAGGATGGTGGAAACGGTCCTATGAAGTCTATTCTCCAAACATCAAAAATTTCAACTACAAGAATGGGGTTTAGCGGCATCATATCTCTCTTAGAAATATTGCCCACAGCTTGACACCTCAAACATGTTTTAGAAAATTCATAAGCATCCTTAAATAAAGTGGGCCAATAAAATCCACTTTGTAACACCTTAGCCGCAGTCTTCTTTCCTGAGAAGTGTCCTCCGCAAGCGAGAGTGTGACAAAAATTCAGTACAGATTGTTGCTCTTCCTCGGGGACACATCTTCTTATGATCTGATCAGGACCCATATGAAACAGTTCCGGGTCCTCCCAAAAATAGTGCTTGACCTTAGCAAAGAAGTGATCCTTCTCTTGCTTAGTCCACCCACCCGGGAGTTGTCATACTGCCAAAAAGTTGACAATGTGAGCGTACCAGGGGGTTGAGATGTAAGAGATAGATAACAGTTGTTCATCTGGAAAAGATTCAGATATGGGAGCACTCTCGGGTATCACTATTTGGGACAAATGATTAGCCACCACATTCTCTAACCCCTTCTTATCTTTGATTTCTAGATCAAATTCTTACAGTAATAGAATCCATCGAATCAGACGGGGTTTAGCATCCTTCTTGGTGAGCAGGTATTTCAAAACAGTGTGGATCATAATACACAATAACTTTGGCCCCTCAAAGATATGATCGGAATTTCTCTAAGGCAAAAACAACGGCCAGAAGTTCCTTCTCTGTAGTGGTATAATTCAATGGAGCATCAGCGAGAGTGCGACTCGCATAATAGATCACCACAAGTTTCTTATCAATTCTCTGCCCTAAGACAGCTCCTATGGCGTAGTCCGAGGCATCACACATGATTTCGAATGGCAGCGACAAATATGGTGATTGAAGAATCAGAGCTTGGGTCAAGGCTGCCTTCAGAGAATGGAAAGCCTCCAGACAAGACTCATCTAGGTGGAATGGAGTGTCCTTGGCTAGTAGCTTAGTGAGCGGGCAAGTAATGGAAGAGAAGTTCTGAATGAATCTTCTATAAAAACCCGCATGGCCAAGAAAAGATCAGATTTGCCTGACAGACGAAGGGGGAGGAAGATTGGAAATTAGATCAACCTTAGCCTTGTGTACCTCTATTCCCCTTTCGTACCATAAAATGACATGGCCTAACACAATGCCTTCTCGTACCATAAAATGACTTTTCTCCCAGCTAAGCATCAGATTAGATTCAATACATCGTGCCAGCACTTTTTACAAATTTCTCAAACAACCATCAAATGAGTCTCCGAAAACTGAGAAATCATCCATGAAAATTTCTAAAAACTCTCCTACCATTTCGGAAAAGATTGACATCATGCACCGCTGAAAGGTGGCAGGGGCATTGCAAAGTCCAAACGGCATTCTCCTAAAAGTAAACGTGCCATAAGGACACGTGAATGTAGTTTTCTCTTGATCTTCCGGATAGACTGCAACTTGATTGTACCCGAAATATCCATCCAAAAAGTAAAAATATTTTTGTCCAGCCAATTTCTCCAAAATTTGATCCAAAAACGGGAGAGGGAAATGATCCTTCTTTGTCATGGAGTTTAATTTTCTGTAATCAATACAGATTCTCCATCCCGTTTGTAGTCTCATTGCCACCTCCTCACCTTTCTCATTTTTAGTCACGATCAGCCCAGATTTCTTTGGAACAACTTATGTGGGGCTGACCCACTTACTATCAGAGATGGGATATATAATCCCAGCATCCAACCACTTCACCACCTCTTGCTTGACTACCTCTTTCATGTTCGGGTTCAACCGGCGCTGCATCTCTCTGCTCGGCTTGGCATTATCCTCTAAGTAGATATGGTGCATACAGAGATCCGGACTGATACCCTTGAGATCTGTCACCGACCATCCTATTGCCCCCCTATGCTCCTTAAGTACATTTAAGAGTTTAGATTCCTGAGCAGAAGTGAGGTTGGAGGCTATGATGATAGGCAAAGTTTGGTTAGGACCCAGATAAGCGTACTAAAGAGAATCCGGCAGAGGTTTCAGTTCAAGAGTAGGCGGATGATCCAGAGATGAAAGCGCAGGTTTGGATTACAATGGAGGGAGTGACTCTACCCGAGACCAGGGTGTGATAGAGAGAGGAGAATCCTGAAGCATGCTACCCTCTTCTAGGGTGTCCTTGATTGCATCCGGACTTTCATCAATCATCTCTTCAAAGATATCAATGATGTTGCATTCTTCTTCATGGTCCGGGTATTGAGAAGCCTTAAAAACATTCAATGCAACCTTCTCTCCTCCAAATGATATATCCATCATTCCCGTGGCACAATTTATATTGGCCTTAGCCGTAGCTAAAAATGGACGTCCCAAAATAATAGGTGTGTGCTTTAGATCAGGGGACGCGGCCATATCCAAAATGAGGAAATCAACCGGGAAATAACAATCATGCACTTTTACAATCACATCCTCCAACAGACCTCTTGGTATTTTCACTAATCTATCCGCCAATTGAAGGATGATAGAAGTGGGTTTTAACTCACCTAGATCAAATTGCTCATAGATAAAGGTGGGCAAAAGATTTACGCTAGCACCTAAATCTAGCAAGGCTCGATCAAAAGTGACTCCACCTATGTCACATGAGATTAATGGGGCTCTGGGGTCCTTCAATTTTCTGGGCAAATGATTCATTACGACAGCACTCACATCCTCAGACAAGCGGACCTTTTGAGTTGTCGCCCTTGGCTCCCTCCTTGGAGTGCAAAGCTCTTTCAAAAACTTTGCATATGCCGGCACATGCTTGATTGCATCTAAAAGTGGAATATTGATATTCACTTGTTTGAACAATTCCACTAATTCTTCTTGTTGTACCGGCGGTTTCTTGTGAGCTTTCGACTTTAGGGCATCGGGAAAAGGGACCTTAGGCACATAGTCTTTGGGTCCTTCATCAAGTTTCACCTTTCTTTAGCAAGCCTCTTCTCTCCATCCGTCAGCTTCTCTATTTCATTAACAATCATGGGCTCCTCTTCCTCATCATTCTCCTCTTGGGTCTCTTGGCCCGAACTATTGCCAACTCCCCTAGCCTGATAAGGGTCATCTAAAATTTTCCCACTCCTGAGGGTAGATATAGCATTGGCATTCTCAAATTGAGGGCCCATAGGAGGAGGCGGTTGAGGTTGGTTTGGTTGAGGAAGAATAGGAACTCTTTGGGGAAAACCCGGAGGTTGGTTCCTTGGGTTAGTCATAGGCTGGTTATGAAGCTGACCCACCTCTCTCCTTACATTACTTGCTGCTAATTGCCCTATCTGACCTTCCAACTTAGAAATAGATTGTTGCTGAGAAAGAATGAGCTGTTGGAGTTGGTCAAATTTTTCATCAAAATTGGGCTGCGGAGGTTGAGGAGGGGGTTGGAAGGGAACTTGATTGAATCGGTTAGAAGGATATTGATGGTATTGGCCCTGAGAAAGTTGAGCTTGCTGATACGGGGCCTGAGAATAATGTGATGGGTGTTGAGATTGTTGTGGAAAAGGTGCATTGGATTGAGAAAAATTATGATGAGCTTGGTGAGTTGGGTGTTGGGTTTGGTGAAAATGAGATTGATAATGTTGGTGAGATTGAATTGGAGCATGAAAGGGTTATTTTTGAAAAGAGGGATTGGATTGGGTAGATGGACCTTGCTGAGATTTCCAAGAAAAAATCGGGTGGTTTCTCCAGCCTGGATTGTAGGTGTTGGAATAAAGATCATAAGGAGGCTTAGAGACACCCTGAGCAGCGAAGATTTTTTCTTGGATGAATGGGGGAAGCTAGGCTATAGTGGGGCAATCAGTTACCACAAGATCGGGGCTAGAGCAAAGAGCACAGATCTCTTCATGACTGGGAGCTGAGAATGGTTGAGGTCGAGGACCTGAAGAAGAAGGTTCCTACCTAGATAGAAATTAATCTAGCTTTTGAGCTACGAGATCAACATTCTCTATCTTCTGCGCCAACAATTCCATTTTGTTCAATTTCTGAGTCAAGGCATTCATATCCATCCTATTCTCACACTCAACTTGGCTCTTCACTTCATAAAGCCCACCCTTCTTAGCCGGCCCAATCGTTCTTTCATAAGATGATAGCGAGGCATGACAGATTGAATTTTCACTCAACATCTCAAATAACTCATACGCCTCATCCTCGCTTTTACTCATAAAAGCCCCCCCACATGATGCATCCACCATTTGACGGTAACTATCAGTCAATCCCTCATAGAATGCTTGAACTATTTGCCATCTTGACAAACCATGATGAGGGCATTTCCTTAACAAATCTTTCAACCTATCCCATGCCTCATGGATTTGTTCCCCAGGATTTTATGAAAATCCAGTTATTACTCTTCTCATTGTATTAGTTCGCCCTATGGGATAGAATTTTTTTAAAAATTCCTTTTGCATTTCTGCCCATGTGTCTATGGATTTACCCAAGGCTCCTAACCAATATTTGGCTTTATCATTGAGAGAGAATGGAAAAAGAGTCAGCCTGAGAGCATCATCAGAGAAGTTTAGGATTTTCACAGTTGAGCAAATATGGAGGAACTCATCCAGATGTCTGTAGGGATCCTCATTGGTATTGTCATAGAAGGATGGCAACATTTGAATGGTGCTTGATTTAATTTCATATTGGGCTGCTTGATTTTGAGGTGCTTGGGTATAAAATAAAGGTTGGTAGGAGCGACTTGTTGAACTTGCTGTTGATTTTGGTTATGGTCTGCCATGAGGTTAGGTTGATGGTGAGTTCTTGAATGCACTAACCTCTCAATCTCTCCTATGGGTCCTAACAAAGGTGGGTGTAAGGATCTCCTACCTTGCATAAATTAGGATAAAATGAGAGAGAGATTTTTTTTGATTTTTTAATTTTTATTTATTTATTTTATTTTGGCACAACTAAGACGAAGAGAGAGAAGAGAATGACGTTTTTCCTATTATATATATATATTTTTTAATTTTGTTTTTGTGCAAACACAAATAAGTTGACACACAATTTACCCTAAGATCTAGATGTGTCCTAGACCTGCAAATGGGGTTTCACAAAATGATTAAAGTGAAACTTAAGTTCACCCTCAAAATTTCTACCGGCCAGGTAAGGGGTGGGGTAGTGGGAGATTCCCCCTACTTTCGTAGGGACCTAATTATGCCAAACCACTAGCCGACTTATGGCGTTTGCCGTCCGACCGTCTTGCCTTAGGCACCTGATTTTCATAAGAGGGTAAACCCAAATAACACAAGAACCACAGTGTGATCCTAGGGTCAACGTCTACTGACTTTTATTTATGGTGTTGGTCATGCAGATATGCAAGAGAAATGTGATTTGTGGGCTAAGGAATGGTGATGAATTCCCCACCTTATGTTATTTAAAGGTAGTACCCTTTGAATATTTTGAAATGAAATGCACACCATAATTTCAAACAAGGGGTTCTTATGCAATATGCATGCCAGAATAGGATAAGTAGAACGTACCTTGCCCCTCGCAATCTTTAAAATGCAATGACAGGAATTAAACAAAGAAAAATTCTATGCTAAATGATGCATGACCTAGAACATGATGGGTGTGGTTTTTATTCTTGGATGAAGTCTTTTATTTTGGTACAAGTGTTTTTTTTAGTTAATGAACCTATCTAGCCAGCACAAAAATTTCGTTTATTTTGATATTTTTTTTGATTTTTATAGATTTTTCAAGAATTTTTCAGATTTTTTTAAGATTTTTCAGAAATTAGAAAAATAGAATATGTTCCTACGTTTCTGCCCTTTAGCGACGCTTGACTGCTACAATACCAGGCTTTCAGCGACGCTTCATTTTCTTGGAATTTCAGGTATGATTTTCCTCTTTCTTTGATTTTCTGATTTGTTTTCTTTTTCCTGCAAAATAAAAAAAGAAAAATTATAATACAAACATACACATCAAACACAAGAATATCTCAACATTCAAAAATTCCTCTCCCTGGTAACGGTGCCAAAAATTTGATGGCCTCGACACCCGTCGTTTAAAAATGTCGTGCCACACAAACTTCAAAATTGATAAAACCGCACTCACTCACTTAAATGATTTTGGAAATACGAGTACAGTGGTAAATACGGGTCGATCCCACGAGGAGGAAAAATCTTTATAGATCAAGTTGAAAAATGTCCTTATGTTTTAAAAACCAATTTTTATCTTTTGAGTGCGATTAACACTAAAGGAAATTAAATTGCAACTTTGAATAAGAAGAGAAAAGTGAAGGAAATTTTAGCCAATGGATAAAGAACGCCGCCGTTTCCTCGCCGAGCCTTGGATAAAGATCACTCCGCCTTGGAATTCGACGCCGTGAGATGACTAACCGCCTTAGGTTGTGTGAAGAAATTGTGAAGAGATGGAGATGAATAGAAATAGGAACAAAGACAAGTTGAAAATATAACAGAATTATATTGAAAATAGGGGATTGGAAGGAAGAGAATAATTTAAAATCTAGAGAGAATTAGAAGAAGTGGAAGAAATGAAAGTTGTAGAGAATGAAAAGAGGAAGAAGTTTGATGAAGATCACAGAGATAGAAAAGGAGAGGAAGATAGTGAAAAAAGGGAAAAATCAAGATCTATCGGTGCGGATGAACAGTAAAAACGTTAAAGATAGAACAATGAAAAATTAATTATAACTCACAAACGAAGAAGAATTAGAAGAAGTGGTAGAAGATGAACATCTAGATCTACAAGAGAAGAACAACTTTCATGAAGAACTCAGAGTGAAAAGAGGATTGGAGAGGCTTCAAAATGGAAGAATACTAGAAGGTATCACCTCGGTTGAACAGTTATCACATAGAACAGAACTTAGAAAAATGGGAAATAACATTCAAACTAGATGGAATTAAGGGAAATGATAGAACGAGAAGTTGGAGAACACTTAAAGATGAACAACTTTTGTGAAGACAGAAAAATGAAATGGAGGTCAGAACAACAAGTAATGGGACTAAGAAAGGACTAAATGCTTAAAAAGAACATTCATTAAAATAACATCAACTTACAAAGTTTACATCAAAAGCTCTCAAAACAACACTCTCTAACTCTCCTATGTAGCTCTACTAAGGCCAACAAAAATAAACTTCAAAAACTCAAAGCAACCCCTTGCAACTCTCCTCTGCTTCCTCACAATAGAAGCCCTTTTTATAGGGTTAACACAACCCCATTCCCTATGTGAACACTTTAACATTTCTTGCCTCTTTTGTTGAAAAACACAACCCATTGCTGCCATTTTTGACTCAGAATTGTGTGTCAACATGTGTTGCACACATTTACAATTTTTTTTGATTTTTTTTTCTAGCCTTCTTTCTCTTCCTTTCTCTCTCTTTTTCTCTCTTTTGGCCGCATGCGCCGCCTGCGTGAGGCGCGTGCGCCGCCCCCTCCACCTACCGTTGACGCGCGCAGGCGCGTTGACTGCGCCTGCGCCCCTCGTCACCCGTGCCCGCCTGGCGAAGGCGCGGGCGCGCCTCTGCCGACCTCCGCCCCTGCACACAAAAAAAACACACACACACACTCATTAACTATATATATATATATATTATATATATATATATATATATTATGTATATCTATATTATAAAAGCCCTTAAAAATATCAAATGAATTTATTATTATTTTTTTCTTTTTATTTTCTTTTCTTTTTGAACAAGTCCATGGGCCTTTGACCCATTTGAACTTAGTTTTATTCCTCTTTTCTTTATTTTTTTTCATTGATTATTATTTTGTTTCTTATTATCGCCTGTCTCCTCGTATCGAGTGCTTGCATAAATAAGTAAATATCCTTATTAAAATTAGTTAATTCTATAAAATTAAATATTTGACTCTAAATTAAAAGTAAGTGTGATATGTGCATATTTATTATTATTAAAGCTCATAACAAATGTGTATAACATGAATTAATATGTAAAAATACACACTTATCAAGGTGATGCTAGATTGGAGGCTCAAGGAGGAAGTCTCCCACATGCTTAAAGCTTCATCCATGGAGATCTTCTTCCTCCCTTGAAGATTTGGAGCGTCTACATCCATGAAGCTTCTCCCCTATTGAAAATCTTGAAGCCCCAATTGGGGAAAACCATAAGCCTATCTTCTTCCCCCTTTTTATTCTTTTCATGCTTTCTATTTAGCTCATGCATCATGTTTTCTTTTATCTTTTCATCTCAACCATGTTGAGATCACCTTAGTACAACACTTGCACCCTCCTCTATCTTATCATATCATCATATTTCCCTCACCTTTGCATAAGGGTTTAGTGCCAAGGCACCAATAAGGTGTGTTCATATCCATGTTTTCCATGTTCATATTTATATTTGGATTTGATGCTACACATCTGTGATTTCTAATCAATATCTTTCGTTAGTGTTTTTATTTGTTTTGCAAGAGTAATCAACAAGAGAAACTCTCTTCATCGGTCGACCGATAGAAAGAGAAAGGTAACTCTCACAATCTCCCACGCTTAAAAGGTATTTATTCGCGATCCCTAAATATTCTTTATTGTTATATCTTTGAGACCCTCACGTCTCTGGCGATCACCCTCCTATAGCATCCCACACATGCTCCCTTTTATTTTTAGTGGGTTATTTCCATAATCTACACTACCGAGGATAGAAGAACTATTTGACAAATTATTATCTGCCAAGGTCTTCTCCAAGATTGATCTGAGGACGAGTTATCACCAAATCATAATCAAGCCTGAAGATGTGTCGAAGACAACCTTCAGGACTCGGTATGTGTCACGCCCTGAGCCTTTATGACAGAGGAAGACTAGCTCGAGGAACGTGAACAGCCGGCATGATAAGCCTCTTGCAAGCAAGAACGATCAGAGCGCAATACAATCAGACACATAAATGCAATTGCAGCATATTTACTCAAACTCCAACTTATCATATCATTATCAATCAAATATCAAATACAATCACTAATTCAACTTTCTTCATCATACTAGACTCAAGAAATAAGAAAATTACATAGACTCAATCTAAACAATGTAAACTTTCTAAGTCTTCACTCATTCTTCATTCACTCTCGGACCCGCTATTTGAACGTTCCGAATCCGATCTTGACTCACTTCCATCTCCTGAAAAGATTGGAAATAGGTAATGAGCACACTTGCCCAGTAGGTATCTTCGCATCAACATGAAGGCACTATTAAAGTAATCAACATTTTAGCTCTAGAGGAATAAGGCAAAATCATGCGAATGCGATAAATCACAAGTAACTAAAGTAACAAGATGATCATGTAAGATAAAATGAACAAGTATGAACTAGCAAGAATGTAACAAGAATGGCTATTCATGAACAAGAATATACTAGCAAGTCACATACTCATCACCCAAACATCTTTTGATTATGAGCAAGTATTTGGGGAATTTCTGTGGAATATCATGTAACAAGCAAGAAAGTCATATCATAGTAGATTTCCTGTGGATTTTACTTATTTATAGAGAAAGTACTCCCAGCGCAATGCGACGCCAATAGCATCATACCCCATGGTTTACGGTATGTTTCCGACAATCAACCGCGGGGACTAGCATAGAGCCCTTGAACACAATCAGTGCTCGATCGCATCTTCAAGTATAAATCAAGCTATTTCCACATTTCAAGCAATAAAATATGGCCAAGAATGAAATAAGTTCATGATAACAATAATCAACAATGAACGCTTCAACTTAGGACATGAGAGATCAAGAATGATTTAAGACGATGTCATGCTCATGAAATAATTCGGTAGCATAACGGTACATTTATTATCATTCATAATTTAAGTTAAGTATCTTTAGACAATATGTCAAGTCCTAGACCATCAATACTCCATCTAGGAACTTAGAATATCAACCCTTTGGTCAAACCTCGGGTTAAAGAATTTAGAACTGTGACGGTCTAATACTGGGACGTTACATGAACATAACGGTCTAGTGTTGGGCAGTTAGAAAGGTTGAATCCAGAAGAAAATAGATATGGACTCAAACAGTGTGACGGTCATATATTGGACCGTTATATGTGCCTGACGGTCTAATATAGATCCGTTACATATCCAGAACCCGAAAACATTGATAGTGCTTTCTAACAATTGGGCTTTCATGGTACAACCAACTCAGTGTCCTAGTGGGAATCCCAGGCTCGTAGAGAATTACGGAGGCCTTGAAACAATATTTCTAGTCCATTGGAAGGAATATCCAATAGAGAGGTCCTCATGTTCAGGAATATGTTCATATAGTGAAAAGTGTGAACTAATGGCCATATACCGGAATATATGCCATGTACTTAAAGAAAATGACTCTATAGATAGAAAAAGACTGTGTAGTGATGTGAAACCATGATAAAAACTCTGTCATTACATCATTTCAAATAATAGTGTAAATACAAAACTATAGAGTTTAGCTTAATGAAATTAACATAGGCTTGAAATAACTAGAGATGCTTTTAAACCTGCAATTTCTATCATAAGTAAATTTATAATCTCAAGGTCATGAAAATAGTTCAAAACTTAGATAACTACGCTTATTTATAAGTAAACTTGATTGTTCTTCAATTCTGTCTTGAATTGCTATAACACAGTGGTCTGACGGTCTAACATGGGGGCGTTACCTTTCTGTGACGATTAATCGTGGGGCCGTTACAATGTTGTAACGCTCAAGTTATGGTGCGTCAGAGACAACAGAGAATTTTTTAAATACAATAGAGGGTGTGGCGGCTTATCGAAAGGCCGTTACAATCATGTGGCGGTCCTACTTTAATCCATAAGAGTGTCTGCTGACAATAAAGATAAGGAACTATGTCCCATGCAAGAAGAATCAAAATATCTAACTATTCTAGCCATGATAATGAAGTAAAGGCCATCTAGATGCATAGGTAGTAATGAAATAACAAGAGAGAACTTTTATCTTTAATTAGTGTTGAATGCATGCATGAATGTATAGACTAATCCTAAAATATGAAATTCATGAAGTATAATGCATGAAATCAAAATAAAGTAGAGGGCTTTTATCCCTAACCATATATTTTTCCCATTCATGAGATAACCTACCTCTTAACTAGGCTTTAAAACTTCTAATTTGAGTCTTCAAGGGTTGCCCTAGTTCTTCTCTTCTGAGATTTTTCAGCAACTTCACATCGCTCTAACTCATCAGTCTCTTGACCTCTGGATGAGAAATTTTGAGGTTAGGAAGATGAAACTAAGAGGAATAAAAGTTCTAAAGCATCTAACTCTAATTACATCTTTTAGCTTCTCCAGTTTCCTGATCTTCACCACCCTGTTGCACAGTTTCCTGGGTTGGCGTGATGAAACCAACAACTTTGGAAGATCTTAACTCCTTGGATACTCGTCCTCCTAACATAAAATTTTGAGAGTAGTTAGTATAAAGTATTAGGAACAAAAGACTCTAAAGAACTTACCCGAGATTCTATCTCCTTATCTTGATTCTTCACGAGCCAAAAGTAAGGGTTGCTCAGTTCAGAACTGGGTCCTATTTATAGTGTTTTGGCTAGGGTTCAAGGATTTGAACGATTCTAGAGTCTTTAATTGGACAGAGCCTGATCCCTAAGAGTCCCTAGTAACCTTACATATTTTCTAATTAGGTCTCTTGTAGATAGGATCCCAAAGATCCAATCTTTTTATTCTTTCTTCCATTCACGGAACTGACAGAGTGTAACGGTCCAACCTGGGCGCGTTACATGACTGTGGCGGTCGCACGATAGACCGCTACATCCACTGTGCGTAGAATTCAATTTTATTCAAACTTTTTTTGTTAATTATCCACATAATTATCTATATAAGGGGAATTTATCCTTATAATTCGTGAATAGGCTAAATAACGTTCTAGAATATGGGTCAAACTTAATGGGCTTGGTCCATAAACTTATTGGGTTTTAATTATCAAAGCTAGATTAGTTATTTAACATAATTGGGCCTTATAATCCCAATATTAATTCATTTTTTATTCCAATTTGCCCTTTATAAATTCTATAAAATTCTAGAATTAATCCAGAAATTACTAATAAATTCTGGGGCTCTACACCCTCCCCACTTAGAAGAATTTGGTCCCCAAATTCAATTCATGGATTTATGGAGAGTGTACTTACAGTTGAATAATTCTAGGAATCTTCTACGCATAGATTCTTCCGTCTCCCATGTTGCTTCGTGTGGCCATTGCTTCGTCCATTGGACTTGGACCATAGGAATAGTTTTATTCCTTAGTTGACGCACTTCTCGTTCCAGAATCCTGACCAGTTTCTGCTCGTATGTCAGGTCCTTTTGGATCTCCAGATTATCATAAGTAATGACATGATGAGGATCATATACATATTTCTTCAACATAGAGACGTGAAATACGTCGTGAACTCCTGCTAATTGTGGAGGTAAAGCCAGTCTATAAGCCACTTCACCGACCCTTTCGAGAATTTCAAATGGGCCAATGAATCTTGGAGTTAGTTTTCCTTTAATGCCAAATCTTCGAATACCACGGCCTGGAGAAACTTTCAGATATACATGATCTCCCACCTGAAACTCCAAGTCACGTCTTCGATTGTCAGCATAAGATTTCTGCCTATCTTGCGCCATCTTCATTCTTTCTTGAATGAGCTTGATCTTCTCTGTAGAATCCCTGATAAGGTCGGGGCCTAGGAATTGCTTTTCCCTTATTTCGTTCCAACATATTGGTGATCTACGGCTTTTTCAATATAAAGCTTCAAAGGGCGCCATCTGTATGCTGGCTTGATAACTGTTGTTGTATGCAAATTCTACCAGAGGCAAGTGATCATGCCAACTTCCTCCAAAATCAATAGCACAAACCCTGAGCATATCTTCTACTACCTGATTTGTTCTTTCAGTCTGACCATCAGTTTGTGGGTGAAATGCTGTGCTAAAATTCAATCTAGTCCCTAGTGAATGTTGTAGGCCCTTCCAGAACTGTGATGTGAATCGAGGATCTCTATCAGATACAATAGTGACATGGACACCATGTAATTTGACAATTTCTTTCATGTATAATGCTGCTAGAATATCCACAGACCATCGACTTTTTATTGGTATGAAATGTGCAGATTTAGTCAATCGGTCTATGATTACCCATATACCATCGTGTCCTCCTCTGGTCTTAGGTAAACCCATGATGAAATCCATTCCTATACTCTCCCATTTCATTCGGGAATATTCAAGGGATGCAATTTACCTGCGGGTCTAAAATGTTCTGCTTTTACTTGTTGGTAGGTGAGACAACGGGACACGAAATCAGCTATTTCTCTCTTCATATTGGGCCACCAGAAGTTTCTTTTGAGATCTTGATACATCTTTGTACCTCCTGGATGAATGGTGTACTTGAATTATGTGCTTCTTCTAGGATCAGTTTCTTCGTATCCTCATGATCTGGTACACACACTCGACCCTTAAATAGCAATCTTCGTCATTGGAAACAGAGAAATCCGGCCTTTGTTCAATATTGGCTTTAATTTCCAGTAACACGGGATCATCATTTTGCAACTTGACCAGATCCTCTATTAATGTAGGTTGAGCTCGATATTAGCCATGAAATAATCATCTTCCTTTATGTCAATATCTAAGTTCATCTGAGCAAATTAAGAATAAGATTAGTCATACTAATCATAAGACTTGATAGCATACCCATTGATTTTCTGCTGAGTGCATCTCTACAGCATTAGCCTTGCCAGGATGATATTGAATAGCAAAATCAAAATCCTTGAGATATTCTAACCATCTCCTCTGCCTCATATTAAGCTCTTTTGAGAGAATAAGTATTTCAAGCTTTTGTGGTCCGAGTAGACCGTGAACTTTTCTCCATAGAGATAATGACGCCAAATTTTTAAGGTGAAAATAACGGCTGCCAATTCTAAATCATGCACGGGATAATTTTCCTCGTGACGTTTCAATTGTCTTGAAGAATAACAGATTACTTTTCCATCTTGCATGAGAACGCATCCTAAGCCAATGCTAGATGCATCCGTATATACTTCGAATCTACCACCTTCCACCGGTAGTGCTAAAATAGGAGCTGTAGTAAAGTGATTCTTAAGAATTTGAAAACTCTTTCACATTCCTCTGACCATACAAAAGGATTTTCTTTTCTTGTGAGTCTAGTTAAAGGAACCGTAATTTTTGAGAAGTCTTTAATGAACCTCCTATAATAACCAGCTAGACCCAGAAAGCTTCTTACTTCTGATACAATCGTTGGCTGGCTCCAATTTCTGACAGCTTCAACTTTCGAAGGATCCACAGCGATACCTTCCTTTGAAATAATGTGGCCTAGGAATGAAACTTCCTTGAGCCAGAATTCACATTTGTTAAGCTTGGCATAAAGTTTATATTCTCTAAGTGTTTGCAAGGCTATCCTCAAATGTTCTTCATGTTCCTCTTTTGTCTTGGAATATATCAAGATATCATCAATGAAGACGATCATGAACTGGTCCAGATATGGTTGAAAAACTTGTTCATAAGTTGCATAAATGCTGCTGGGCATTTGTTAACCCAAACGGCATTACCATAATTCATAGTGGCCATAACGACTTCGAAAAGCTGATTTATAAATGTCTTCTTCTTTAATTCTAAGCTGATGATAACTTGATCTGAGGTCTATTTTGAGAAAATACTCTGCTCCTGAAAGCTGATCGAAGAGCTCATCAATACGCGGCAACGGATACTTATTTTTGATTGTAAGTTGATTTAGTCGCCGGTAGTCTATGCATAGCCTGAGAGAGCCATCCTTCTTCTTGACAAATAGCACAGCGCACCCCAAGGGGATGTGCTAGGTCTAATGAAGCCTTATCTAGTAGTTCTTGCAACTGCCTCTTTAGTTCCTTAAGTTCCGTGGGGACATCCTGTAAGGGGCTATAGAAACAGGTGCTGCTCCTGGAATGAGTTCAATAGTGAAGTTTACTTCCCTCTCGGGTGGTAAACTGGGTAATTCGGATGGGAATACATCTGGGAACTCATTTACAATAGGAATGTTTGCTAGGATGATTTCCTTGGATTCGGTAACAATGACAGAAGCAAGAAAAGCTTCACATCCTTGCGAGATGAGTTTGCAAGCGTGAAGAGAAGATATGATAGTGGGATGTTTCCAATACTTAATGCCAAAGAAAGTGAATCTTGGAAGACCTGATTTTCGGAAGGATATAATCCTATTTCAACAGTTAATATCAGCATCATGATCTACAAGCCAATCTACCCCTAAAATGGCATCATAACCTTTCATGTCAAGGCATACTAGGTTTACGGGGAGATTGTGACCTTCTACTATCACTTCACTATCAGGGTAATATCTAGAAAGTTTTGCTACAGAACCTAGGGGTGTGGTTATAGAAAGATCTGAAGGTAGAGGAACTGAGGCAATTGGTAATGTTTTGGCAAACATAGTGGAGACAAAAGAATGAGAGGCAACAGTATCAAATAGCACAAATGTAGGATGAGAACAAATTTGAAGAGTACCTTCTATAAGCCCACCATCCCTAGGCGCTTGCTCTAATTCTAGAACGGCATTGAGGCGAGCCTGCCTCCTACGTCCACCACCAGATGATTGGTCCTTCATAAGGGGGCAATCCGGCATGCGATGCTCCCTGCTTCCACAGCGTAAACAAGCACCAAGGCGCTTCTAGCACTCTTCAGCCGAGTGGCTGAACTTTTCACAAAAAGTGCAAGCCGTGGCGACTTGCTCCTCCTCCTTAATCTTCTTGTTCTTCTGGGAACTTCCACCGTTCCCGCTCCTGGACCGTTTCTTACTATCACGGCTTTTGTGAGGCTCCGTGATGCTAAATTTTTCTTCTTATAATGCCGATCAGATCGTCGGCTGGACTCTTCTCCTTTTCCTTTCAATTTCTTGACCTTTTCTAAGGTCCTTTCACATAAGTATGCCCGTTGAACCATCTCCGCATAAGTACGGATGTTTTGGGTCCCGAGCTGCTGAATGAAACGGGTCGTAACCCGTCCATAAACCGATTAGCCTTCAATAGATCGGTACTGATTAAATGCGGTGCATAAGGTGCTAGTCTGGAGAATTGAAGTTCATATTCCGCAACTGTCATCATTCCTTGTCGAAGAGAGGCGAACTCCATAGCCTTTCTTTCTTTCACGTGCTCGAAAAGTACTTAGCACGGAACAAAGTGAGAAAACCATCCCATGTATGAGGTGCATCGGCCGGAGGTGTCGGAACTGACTTCCACCATGTACGGGCATCCTTGTTGAGTTGAAAGTTGCAAGACGCACCTTCTCTTGATCGGTGCATTGAATGACGTCAAATATACGGTTCATCTCGTCAATCCAGTTCTCTTCTTCGTCCGGATTAGAAGAACCATAGAAACGCGGAGGGTTTAAACTCTGAAATTGCGATGTAAGTCACCAGCCCTTGCCCCTACGCCTGCCTTGGGCCATAGTTTGCAATGCCTGAGTAAGGCCGGCAACTGTTTGTTGCATGCCATTCCAATCTACGCGATGAGCCATTTGTAAAATAAGGTACCTGAGAGAAATATAACAACTTGTTATTTCTCATGGAATTGAAAGAAAATTTATCTTAAAGGTAATTAACTATCTTATCCCGGGCTCTACCCAATTCTCACATGGGTATGAAATTTCTTCCTTAGTTATAGGTAGGGGTCCTTAAACCTTGGACTTATCCTATGACATGATTCTCTCCCTAAGTCCTGAGACTTAGGCTCTGATACCAACTTAACTGTCACGCCCTAAGCCTTTATGACAGCGGAAGACTAGCTCGAGGAACGTGAACAGTGGGCATGGTAAGGCTCTTGCAAGTAAGAACGATCAGAGCGCAATACAATCACACACATAAATGCAATTGCACAATATTTACTCAAACTTCAACTTTATTTCATTAATAATCAAATATCAAATACAATCACTAATTCAACTTTCTTCATCATACTAGACTCAAGAAATAAGAAAATTACATAGACTCAATCTAAACAATGTAGACTTCCTAAGTCTTCACTCATTCTTCATTCAGTCTCGGACCCGCTATTTGAACGTTCCGAATCCGATCCCGACTCACTTCCATCTCCTGAAAAGATTGGAAATAGGTAATGAGCACGCTTGCCCAGTAGGTATCTTCGCATCAACATGAAGGTACTATTAAAGTAATTAACATTTTAGCTCTAAAGAAAGTAAGGTAAAATCATGCGAATGCGATCAATCATGCAATTAAACCAAAGTAACAAGGTGATCATGTAAGATAAAATGAACGAGTATGAACTAGCGAGAATGTAACAAGAATGTGGCATGGCCTTTCATGAACAAGAATGTACTAGCAAGTTCACACACTCATCACCCAAACATCTTTTGCTTATGAGCAAGTATTTGGTGAATTTCTGTGGAATATCATGTAACAAGCAAGAAAGTCATGTAACATGTACGTGTATCGTGGATTTACCGTGAAATTTCACTTATTTATAGAGAAAGTACTCCCAGCGCAATGCGACGTCAGTAGCATCATACCCCATGGTTTATAATAGTATATTTCCGACAATCAGCCGAGGGGACTAACATAGAGCCCTTGAACACAATCAGTGCTTGATCGCATCTTCAAGTATAAATCAAGCTATTTCCACGTTTCAAGCAATAAAATTATGCCCAAGAATGTAAATAAGTTCATGATAACAATAATCAACAATGAACGCTTCAACTTAGGACATGAGACATCAAGGATGATTTAAGATAATGTTATTCTCATGAAAATAACTTGGTAGCATAACGATACATTTATTATCATTCATAATTTAAATTAAGTATCTTTAGACAATATGACAAGTCCTAGACCATCAATAATCCATCCAGGAACTTAGAATATTAACCCTTTGGTCAAACCTCGTGTTAAAGAATTTAGAACGGTGACGGTCTAATACTGGGCCGTTACATGAACATAACGGTCTAGTGTTGGGCCGTTAGAAAGGTTGAATCCAGAAATAAAGAAAATGGACTCAGTACAATGTGACAATCATATATTGGACCGTTATATGTTCCTGACGGTCGAATATAGATCCGTTAAATATCCAAAACCCGAAAATAGCGATAGTGCCTTCTAACAATTGGGCTTTCATGGTACAACCAACTCGGCGTCCTAGTTGGAATCCTAGGCTCTCAGAGAATTACGGAGGCCTTGAAACAAGATTTCCTAGTCCATTGGAAGGAATATCCAATAGAGAGGTCCTCATGTTCAAGAATATATTCCTATAGTGCAAAGTGTGAACTAATGACCATATACTGGAATATATGCCATGTACTTAAAGAAAATGACTCTATAGATAGAAAAAAAATTATGTAGCGATGTGAAACCATGATAAAAACTCCATCATTACATCATTTAAAATCATAGTGTAAATATAAAACTATAGAGTTTAGCTAATGAAATTAACATATGCTTGAAATAACTAGAGATGCTTTTAAACATGCAATTTCTATCATAAGTCAATTTATAATCTCAAGGTCATGAAAATAGGTTAAAACTTTGCTAACTAAGCTTATTTATAAGTGAATCTGACTGGTTTCCATTCTGTCTCGGGTTGACAGAACACAGTGGTCTGACGGTCTAACATGGGGGCGTTACCTTTCTGTGACGGTTAATCGTGGGGCCGTTACAATGTTGTAACGCTCCAGTTATGGTGCGTCAGAGACAACATATATTTTTTAAATACAACAGAGGGTGTGACGGCTTATCGAAAGGCCGTTACAATCATGTGACGGTCCTACTTTAATCCGTCAGAGCGTCTGCTGACAATAAAGATAAGGAACTATGTCCCATGCAGAAAGAATCAAAATATCTAACTATTCTAGCCATGATAACGATGTAAAGGCCATCTAGATGCATGGGTAGTAATGAAATAACAAGAGATAACTTTTATCTTTAATTAGGGTTGAAGACATGCATGAATGTATAGACTAATCCTAAAACATGAAATTCATGAAGTATAATACATGAAATCAAAAGAAAGTAGAGGGCTTTTATCCCTAACCATATGTTTTTACCGTTCATGAGATAACATACTTCTTAATTGGGCTTTAAAACTTCTAATTTGAGTCTTCAAGGGTTGCCCTAGTTCTTCTCTTCCTGTGATTTTTCAGCAATTTCACGTCGCTCTAACTCCTCAGGCTCTTGTCTTAAGGACGTGAAATTTGGAGGTTAGGAAGATGACACTAAGAGAAACAAAAAGTTCTATAGCATCTAACTCTAATTACCTCATTTAGCTTCTCTAATTTTCTGATCTTCAGCACCCTGTTGCACAGTTTCCTTGGTTGTCGTGATGAAACCAGCAACTTTGGCAGAACCTAACTCCTTGGTTACACGACCTCCTAACATGAAATTTTGAGAGTTGTCAGACCTTAGTATTAGAAACAAAAAGTTCCAAAGGACTTACCCGAGATTCTATCTCCTTACCTTGTTTCTTCATGAGCCAAAAGTACGGGTTGCTCAGTTCAGAACTGGGCTCTATTTATAGGGTTTTGGCTAGGGTTTGAAGATTAGATCGATTCTAGAGTCCTTAGTTGGCCAGAACCTGATCCCTAAGAGTCCTTAGTAACCTTACACATTCTCCTAATTAGGTCTCTTGCAGATAGGATCCCAAAGATCCAATCTTTTTATTCTTTCTCCTATTCATGGAATTGACAGAGTGTAATGGTCCAAGCTGGGCGCATTACATGAGTGTGGCGGTCGCACGATAGACCGCTACATCCATTGTGCGTAGAATTCAATTTAATTCAAACTCTTTTTGTTAATTATCCACATAATTATGTATATAGGGGGTTTATATCCTTATAATTCAAGAATAGGCTAAATAACCTTTTAGAATATGGGTCAAACTTAATGGGGTTGGTCTATAAACCTATTGGGTTTTAACTCTGAAAGCTAGATTAGTTATTTAACATAATTGGGCCTTATAATCCCAACATTAATTCATTTTTTAATCTATTTTGCCCTTTATAAATTCTATAAAATTCTATGAATAATTTCCAGAAATTACTTATAAATGTTGGGGCACTACATCCTCCCCCACTTAGAAGAATTTGATCCCCAAATTCAATACATGGATTTATGGAGAGTGTACTTACAATCGAATAATTCTAGGAATCTTCTACGCATAGATTCTTCCGTCTCCCATGTTGCTTCGTGTGGCCATTGCTTCGTCCATTGGACTTGGACCATAGGAATAGTTTTATTCCTTACTTGACGCACTTCTCGTTCCCGAATCCTGACCGGTTTCTGCTCGTATGTCAGGTCCTTTTAGATCTCCAGATTATCATAAGTAATGACATGATGAGGATCATATACATATTTCTTCATCATAGAGACGTGAAATACATCGTGAACACCTACTAATTATAGAGGTAAAGCCAGTCTATAAGCCACTTCACCGACCCTTTCGAGAATTTCAAAATGGGCCAATGAACCTTGGAGTTAGCTTTCCTTTAATGCCTAATCTTCGAATACCACGGCTTGGAGAAACTTTCAGATATACATGATCTCCCACCAGAAACTCCAAGTCGCGTCTTCGATTGTCAGCTTTAGATTTGTGCCTATCTTGCGCCATCTTCATTCTTTCTTGAATGAGCTTGATCTTCTCTGTAGAATCCCTTATAAGGTCGGGGCCTAGGAATTACTTTTCCCCTATTCCCGTTCCAACATATTGGTGATCTACAGCTTTTTCCATATAATGCTTCAAAGGGCACCATCTGTATGCTGGCCTGATAACTGTTGTTGTATGCAAATTCTACCAGAGGCAAGTGATCATGCCAACTTCCACCAAAATCAATAGCACAAGTCCTGAGCATATCTTCTACTACCTGATTTGTCCTTTCAGTTTGACCATCAGTTTGTGGATGAAATGATGTGCTAAAATTCAATCTAGTCCCTAATGTATGTTGTAGGCCCTTCCAGAACTATGATGTGAATCGAGGATCTCTATCAGATAGAATAGTGACATGAACACCATGTAATTTGACAATTTCTTTTATGTATAATGCTGCTAGAATATCCACAGACCATAGACTTTTTATTAGTAGGAAATGTGCAGACTTAATCAATCGGTCTATGATTACCCATATACCATCGTGTCCTCCTCTGGTCTTAGGTAAACCCATTATGAAATCTATTCTATACTCTCCCATTTCCATTCAGGAATATTCAAAAGGATGCAATTTACCTGCGGGTCTAAAATTTTCTGCTTTTACTTGTTGGCAGGTGAGACAACGGGACACGAAATCAGCTATTTCTCTCTTCATATTGGGCCACCAGAAGTTTCTTTTGAGATCTTGATACATTTTTGTACCACCTAGATGAATGGTGTAATTGGAATTATGTGCTTCTTCTAGGATCAATTTCTTCCTATCCTTATGATCTGGTACACACACTCGGCCCTTGAATAGCAATCTTCCGTCATTGGAAATAGAGAAATCCGGCCTTTGTTCAATATTGGCATTAATTTCCAGTAATATGGGATCATCATTTTGCAGCTTGACCAGATCCTCTATTAATGTAGATTGAGCTCGGATATTAGCCATGAAACAATCATCTTCTTTTATGTCAATATCTAAATTCATCTGAGCAAATTGAGGAATAAGATTAGTCATACTAATCATAAGACTTGATAGCATACCCATTGGTTTTCTGCTGAGTGCATCTGCTACAGCGTTAGCCTTGCCAGGATGATATTGAATAGCAAAATCAAAGTCCTTGAGATATTCTAACCATATCCTCTACCTCATATTAAGCTCTTTTTGAGAGAATAAGTATTTCAAGCTTTTATGGTCCGAGTAGACCGTGAACTTTTCTCCATAGAGATAATGATGCCAAATTTTTAAGGCAAAAATAACTGCTACAAATTCTAAATCATGCACAGGATAATTCTCCTCGTGACGTTTCAATTGTCTTGAAGAATAACAGATTACTTTTCCATCTTGCATGAGAACGCATCCTCAGCCAACGCCAGATGCATCCGTATATACTTCGAATCTACCACCTTCCACCGGTAGTGCTAAAATAGGAGCTGTAGTAAGTGATTCTTAAGAATTTGAAAACTCTTTTCACATTTCCTTGACCAGACAAAAGGATTTTCTTTTCTTGTCAGTCTAGTTAAAGGAAATGTAATTTTTGAGAAGTCTTTAATGAACCTCCTATAATAACCAGCTAGACCTAGGAAGCTTCTTACTTCTGATACAGTCGTTGGCCGGCTCCAATTTCTGACAGCTTCGACTTTCGAAGGATACACATCGATACCTTCCTTTGAAATAATGTGGCCTAGGAATGAAACTTTCTTGAGCCAGAATTCACATTTATTAAGTTTGGCATAAAGTTTATGTTCTCTAAGTGTTTGCAAGGCTATCCTCAAATGTTCTTCATGTTCCTCTTTTGTTTTGAAATATATCAAGATATCATCAATGAAGACGACGATGAACTGGTCCAGATATGGTTGAAAACCTTTGTTCATAAGTTGCATAAATGCTGCTGGGGCATTTGTTTACCCAAACGGCATTACCACGAATTCATGGTGGCCATAACGACTTCGAAAAGCTGATTTATAAATGTCTTCTTCTTTAATTCTAAGCTGATGATAACCTGACCTGAGGTCTATTTTGGAGAAATACACTGCTCCCGAAAGCTGATCAAAGAGCAAATCAATACGCGGCAACAGATACTTATTTTTGATTGTAAGTTGATTTAATCGCCGGTAGTCTATGCATAGCCTGAGAGAGCCATCCTTCTTCTTGACAAATAGCACCGGCGCACCCCAAGGGGATGTGCTAGGTCTAATGAAGCCCTTATTTAGTAGTTCTTGCAACTGCCTCTTTAGTTCCTTAAGTTCCATGGGGGACATCCTGTAAGGGGCTATAGAAACAGGTGATGCTCTTGGAATGAGTTCAATAGTGAAGTTTACTTCCCTCTCGGGTGGTAAACTGGGTAATTCGGATGGGAATACATCTGGTCCTCATTTACAATAGAAATGTTTGCTAGGACGATTTCCTTGGATTCAGTAACGATGACAGAAGCAAGAAAAGCTTCACATCCTTGCGAGATGAGTTTGCAAGCGTGAAGAGAAGATATGATAGTGGGATGTTTCCTATACTTGATGTCAAGGAAAGAGAATCTTGGAAGACCTGATTTTCGAAAGGATATAATCCTATTTCGACAGTTAATATCAGCATCATGATTTACAAGCCAATCTACCCCTAGAATGACATCATAACCTTTCATGTCAAGACATACTAGGTTTGCGGGGAGATTGTGACCATCTACTATCACTTCACTATCAGGGTAATATCTAGTAAGTTTTACTCCAGAACCTAGGGGTGTGGTTATAGTATGATCCGAAGGTAGATGAACTGATGCAATTGGTAATGTTTTGGCAAACATAGTGGAGACAAAAGAATGAGAGGCACCAGTATCAAATAGCACAAATGCAGGACGAGAACAAATTTGAAGGGTACCTTCCATAAGCCCACCATCCCTAGGCGCTTGCTCTTCTTCTAGAACGACATTGAGGCGAGCCTGCCTCCTGCGTCCACCACCAGATGACTGGTCCTTCATAAGGGGGCAATCCGGCATGCGATGCTCCCTGCTTCCATAGCGTAAACAAGCACCAAGGTGCTTCCAGCACTCTTTAGCCGAGTGGCCGAACTTTTCACAAAAAGTGCAAGCCGTGGTGACTTGCTCCTCCTCCTTAATCTTCTTGTTCTTATGGGAACTTCCACCGTTCCCGCTCCTGGACCGTTTCTTGCTATCACGGCTTTTGTGAGGCTCCGTGATGCTGAATTTTTCTTTCTTATAACGCTGATCGGATCGTCGGCTGGACTCTTCTCCTTTTCCTTTCAATTTCTTGACCTTTTCTAAGGTCGTTTCACATAAATATGCCCGCTGTACCATTTCCGCATAAGTACGGATGTTTTGGGTGCCGAGCTGCTGAATGAAACTAGGTCGTAACCCGTCCATAAACCGATTAGTCTTCAATAGATCGGTACTGATTTAATGTGGTGCATAAGGTGCTAGTCTGGAAAATTGAAGTTCATATTTCGCAACTGTCATCATCCCTTGTCGAAGAGAGGCGAACTCCATAGCCTTTCTTTCTTTCACATGCTCAGAAAAGTACTTAGCACGGAATAAAGTGAGAAAACCATCCCATGTATGAGGTGCATCGGTCGGATGTGTCGGAACCGACTTCCACTATGTACGGGCATCCTTGTTGAGTTGGAAAGTTGCAAGACGCACCTTCTCTTGATCGATGCATTGGATGACGTCAAATATATGGTTCATCTCATCAATCCAGTTCTCTGCTTCGTCCGGATTAGAAGAACCATAGAAACACGGAGGGTTTAAACTCCAGAAATGGCGATGTAAGTCGCCAGCCCTTGCCCCTACACCTGCTTGGGCCATAGTTTGCAATGCCTGAGTAAGGCCGGCAACTGTTTGTTGCATGCCATTCCAATCTACGCGATGAGCCATTTGTAAAACAAGGTACCTGAGAGAAATATAACAACTTGTTATTTCTCATGGAATTGGAAGAAAATTTATCTTAAAGTTAATTAACTATCTTATCCTGGGTTCTACCCAATTCTCACATGGGTAAGAAAATTTCTTCCTTAGTTCATAGGTAGGGGTCCTTAAACCTTGGACTTATCCTATGACATGATTCTTCTCCCTAAGTCCTGAGACTTAGGCTCTGATACCAACTTAACTTTCACGCCCCGAGCCTTTATGATAGCGGAATACTAGCTCGAGGAACGTGAATAGCCGGCATGGTAAGCCTCTTGCAAGCAAGAACGATCAGAGTGCAATACAATCACACACATAAATGCAATTGCACAATATTTACTCAAAATCCAACTTTTCATTTCATTATCAATCAAATATCAAATACAATCATAAATTCAACTTTCTTCATCATACTAGACTCAGAAATAAGAAAATTACATAGACTCAATCTAAACAATGTAGACTTCCTAAGTCTTTACTCATTCTTCATTCACTCTCGGACACGCTATTTGAACGTTCCGAATCCGATCCTAACTCACTTCCATCTCCTAAAAAGATTGGAAATAGGTAATGAGCACACTTGCCCAGTAGGTATCTTCGCATCAACATGAAGGCACTATTAAAGTATTAACATTTTAGCTCTAGAGAAAATAAGGTAAAACCATGCGAATGCGATCAATCATGCGATTAAACCAATGTAACAAGATAATCATGTAAGATAAAATGAAGGAGTATGAACTAGCGAGAATGTAACAAGAATGTAGCATGGCCTTTCATGAACAAGAATGTGCTAGTAAGTTCACACACTCATCACCCACACATTTTTTGCTTATGAGCAAGTATTTGGTGAATTTCTGTGGAATATCATGTAACAAGCAAGAAAGTCATGTAACATGTACGTGTATCGTGTATTTACTGTGGAATTTCACTTATTTATAGAGAAAGTACTCCCAGCGCAATGCGACGCCAGTAGCATCATACCCCATGGTTCATAATAGTATGTTTCCAACAATCAGCCGAGGGGACTAGCATAGAGCCCTTGAACACAATCAGTGCTCGATCACATCTTCAAGTATAAATCAAGCAATTTCCATGTTTCAAGCAATAAAATTATGCCCAAGAATGTAAATAAGTTCATGATAACAATAATCAACAATGAACGCTTCAACTTAAGACATGAGAGATCATGGATGATTTAAGACAATGTTATGCTCATGAAAATAACTCGGTAGCATAACGGTACATTTATTATCATTCATAATTTAAATTAAGTATCTTTAGACAATATGACAAGTCCTAGACCATCAATAATCCATCCAGGAACTTAGAATATCAACCCTTTGGTTAAACCTCGAGTTAAAGAATTTAGAACGGTGACGGTCTAATACTGGGCCGTTACATGAACATAACGGTCTAGTGTTGGTCCATTAGAAAGGTTGAATCCAGAAACAAAGAAATTGGACTCAGTACAATGTGACGGTCATATATTGGACCGTTATATGTTCTTGACAGTCGAATATAGATCCGTTAAATATCCAGAACCCGAAAACATCGATAGTACCTTCTAACAATTGGGCTTTCATGGTACAACCAACTCGACATCCTAGTGGGAATCCCAGGCTCGTAGAGATGTACGGAGGCCTTGAAATAAGATTTCCTAGTCCATTGGATGAAATATCCAATAGAGAGTTGTCAGATCCTAACTTCTCACCCTGTTTCCTGATCTTCAGCACCCTGTTGCATAGTTTCCTGGGTTGGCGTGATGAAACCAGCAACTTTGGCAGATCCTAACTCTTTGGTTACACGACCTCCTAACTTGAAATTTTGAGAGTTGTCAGACCTTAGTATTAGAAACAAAAAGTTCCAAAGGACTTACCTGAGATTCTATCTCCTTGCCTTGTTTCTTCACGAGCCAAAAGTAAGGGTCGCTTAGTTAAGAATTGGGCTCTATTTATAGGGTTTTGACTAGGGTTTGAGGATTAGATCGATTCTAGAGTCCTTAGTTGGCCAGAACCTGATCCCTAAGAGTCCTTAGTAACCTTACACATTCTCGTAATTAGGTCTCTTGCAGATAGGATCCCAAAGATCCAATCTTTTTGTTCTTTCTCCCATTCACGGAACTGATAGAGTGTAACGGTCCAAGCTGGGCGCGTTACATGAGTGTGGCGGTCGCACGATAGACCGCTACATCCATTGTGCACATAATTTAATTTTATTCAAACTCTTTTTGTTAATTATCCACAAAATTATCTATATAAGGGATATTTATCCTTATAATTCGTGAATAGGCTAAATAACATTCTAGAATATGGGTCAAACTTAATGGGCTTGGTCTATAAACCTATTGGGTTTTAACTATTAAAGCTAGATTAGTTATTTAACATAATTTGGCCTTATAATCCCAACATTAATTCATTTTTTAATCTAGTTTGCCCTTTATAAATTCTATAAATAATCCAGAAATTACTTATAAATTTTGGGGCACTACAGTATGGTCACTACAGGTTCTTAGTAGTACCATTCGGGTTGACCAATGCGCCAGCTGTGTTCATGGAGCAGATGAATCAGATCTTCCACCATTATCTAGATCAGTTTGTCATAGTCTTTATAGACGACATCCTGATATATTCTGCCAGTCAGGAGGAGCATCAACAGCATCTGAGAGTGGTTCTGCAGACTCTCAGAGAGAACAAGTTCTATGCCAAATTCAGCAAGTGTGAATTTTGGCTAGATCAGGTTATGTTTCTCGGACACGTTATATCTGGGAATGGCATATTTGTGGACCCTGGCAAGGTCGAAGCAGTGACAAAGTGGGAAGCACCGAAGATAGTCATGGAGATCAGAAGCTTCCTTGGACTGGCTGGATACTACCGCCGAGTTATCGAAGGTTTCTCCACCATTGCAGCCCCAATGACCAAGTGGACTAAGAAAGGAGCAAAATTCATATGGTCAGAAGAGTGCGAATACAATTTTCAGATGCTCAAGGAAAGGTTGACTTCAGCCCCAGTGCTGGCACTCCCTCAAGGGGATGATGGCTTCACCGTTTATATAGATGCCTCCAGGATCGGCCTTGGATGTGTACTGATGCAAAATGGCCGAGTGATCGCCTATGCCTCAAGACAGTTGAAGGACCACAAGAAGAATTACTCCAATCATGACCTTGAGATGGTAGCGGTGGCCCATGCCTTGCGCATCTGGAGACACAATTTATATGGGGTTCGATTTGAGATCTTCACCGACCATCAAAGCCTCAAGTACATATTCACTCAGAAGGAACTCAATTTGAGGCAAAGGAGATGGGTCGAGCGATTAAAAGACTATGCTTCGCCTTGCATTACCATCCCGGCAAGTCCAATGTTGTATCTGATGCTCTCGGCTGTAAATTGGTGGCGCTAAGCTTACACCGAGAATGGGATATGATGGAGGGTGTGATTGAATCACAACCTGAGAGGAGAAAGCAATTCTATCTTTTTGCTGGGTTGTCTGCTAGGCCTACATTCTTTAACAAGATTGCTGAGGTACATAAGCAGGACATGGCATTGCAGAAGCAACTAAATAATGAGAACTTCAATGTGGGGATTGATGGACTGATCATATTCTGAGGAAAGATTTGTGTACCAGATGATGTGGAGTTAAAGAAGGACTTGATGTGGGAGGCTCATTGGTCAAAGTTCTCCTTCCATCCCAAAAGCACCAAGATGTTCCAAGATATGAAGAGGATGTATTGGTGGCCAGGAATGAAGCGAGACATTGCGGAGTTCGTGTCCAAATGTCTCACATGTCAGCAGGTAAAAATTGAGCATCAACGACCTGGCGGTCCTCTCCAAACCATTGAGGTGGCACAATGGAAATGGGAACAAATCATAATGAACTTTGTGACTGGTCTACCCATGACATGAAGGAAGCATGATACCATCTAGGTAATTGTGGACAGATTCACGAAGACTGCACACTTTCTACCCATCAACAAGCATGCTCCAATTAAATCCTTAGCAAGATTGTTCATTGTCGAAATCATTCGGTTGCATGGTGCACCCTTATCTATCATCTTTGATCGGGACCCTCGATTCACAGCGAGGTTCTGTAAGAGTTTACAGCTGGCTATGAGGATAGAATTACGGCTCAGCTCGGCATTTCATCCTCAGACCGATGGGCAATCCGAGCGTACTATCCAAACTCTAGATGATCTGCTGAGGGCATGTAGTATTGAATAGAGGGGAAATTGGGATGATCATTTGCCGCTGATAGAGTTTGCATACAACAATAGTCACCATTCTGCCATCAAGATGGCACCTTATGAAGCACTCTACGGGCGGCCTTGTAGATCACCAGTGTGTTGGTATGAAGCGGGCGAGAAGTAGTTGTTCGGACCACATTTGGTACAGGACTGCTCGGAGAAGATATCAATGATCCGTCAGAGACTCCTCACAGCCTAGAGCCATCAAGAAAAGTTATGCAGACCAGCGGCAGAGAAATTTGATTTTTGCAGAAGGGGACCATGTGTTCCTAAAGGTGTCTCCTACCAAGTGAGTCATGCAATTTAAAAGGAAGGGCAAGCTCAGTCCCAGATATATCGGGCCTTTTGAGAATTTGCAAAGAGTAGGCGATGTGGCTTATCGACTTGCACTTTCGCCTGCTCTATCGCATGTACATCCGATCTTTCACGTCTCCATGCTCAGGAAGTATGTCCCGGATGCCTCACATGTTATAGAATATGTGCCCTTGGAGATTCGAGCAGACTTGTCTTATTTGGAGTAGCCCAGTGGGATCATAGACTGGAAGGAACATGTGTTGAGAAATAAAACCATCTGTCTGGTGAAGGTGTTATGGAGGAATTCTCATTTCGAGGAAGCAACTTGGGAGTCGGAGGACAAGATGCACCAGGAATACCCTCAACTTATTTGGTGAGTAAAAGTTTTCTTTTTAAAATGTTTTTTTTCTCAAGCCAATTTTGAGGATTAAATTATTTTTAAGGGGGAGAGGATGTTATGACCACTAATTGGGCACTGGCCCAATTAAGTATAATTCGGCCCCATGAACTCAACGAGCTAGAAATCTAGATAGATTATTGAAGGATCCTTAGGAAATTCGTAACTTAATATAGGGAGGTCAGAATTAAGTGAAACCAAAGCCCATGAAATGACCATTGGGTAAAGAACAACTTTGATGAAGAGTATAACTTCTGGAAAATGGGTCTAATAGGGGATAAGAGGGAGTTGGTGATAATGGGTCGAAATAGTTACACAAAAATGGTCACCCGTTGAAATAAGGATATCTGGGCCCACAGTCAACCAAATGAGATGAAACTTAGCCCATTAGAAAGATTGCTGCCAGAACCCTTCTGTTGAGGTGGAAACCTAATTTGCACCAGAACCCAAGGTTCAGAGCCCATTGCTGCCAGTTGTCACGAAGAGGTGCGAATGGTGGGCGAATTCGCATGTAATTAATGGGAAATTCATAACTTCATTTGTGATAAATGAAATGACCTAAAACTAAGGCCATAATTTCGAATGGGATGTTAGCCACATCTTCTATGTTGAGGTCGAGGCTAAATTCCACATGGATACTAGAGTTATACTTAAATCACCTCGGGCTACTGAAAGGTCACAACTGGAATAGGGGAAAATGAACGTTAATCTTTGAAAAATCATAACTCGGGCTAGCATTGACGAAATTCAATGAAATAATGAGCAAAAATTAGATCACGAAGTCCTCTTGATTTCATCTAAAGATGTCCCAACCAATCCTAAAAAAAGAGCACATCCAATAGCGTTTATGAACGGTGGATGAAGGGTCATGTCTGTTCAGACCTGAAGAGGTGCTTAGCATTAACTCCTCTTTAAACTAGCGACGAGCAGGATGGAGCCTGGTAGGTCATGGGAAGAACCTTGGGAGGCTTGAAAACTATATAAGAAGGTGGGTTTCAAGGGTGGTGAGCCTTTAGCAACCCTTCCCATAATCCTCCGCCACCTTCTACCCTTCTTGTGTGAGAAGACAGTGAGGGACCTCGTCTCTCCGTGGGCAGACCATCCGGTGTGTGGGTGGACAATCCGGTGCATGGGTGGACGATCTGACGCGTGGAGGATGATCTCGCAGCGCCTCGGGCTCTAGGGGGAAAAGGTTTAGGTGGATCTGGGGTGTGGATCTCATCCCCGGAACGTCGGTCTAACATTTCAAAGGTAGGCACCTAACCTTAAATCTAAGGGGGACAACAATGCATTAGAACAATTTCTAAATAGTTTCTATACATTAAAGAGGGGAAAATGGGTTCACGGGATCGATTGCCATGTCTATTTTTCTCGTCCTTCCATTAAATTATGTGTTTTCGTGAGGTTCCTCTTAATTTTTATCAAAAATTTGGGTTACTGCACTAAGAGTGTCGACCTGCCCTTTGGACAAGTCGACACCACCCCTTTCAGAACACTGATGGTGTCAACACCACCAGTTCGACAGGTCAGCACCACCCCTTTCAGAACACTGATGGTGTCAACACCACCAGTTGGACATGTCGACACCACCAGTAGGACAGGTCGACACCACTATTTCAGAACACTGATGTTGTCAACACCACCAGTTGAACAGGTCGACACCACGAGTAGGACAGGTCGACAACACCTCTTTCAGAACACTGATGGTGTCAACACCACCAGTTGGACAGGTTGACACCACCCTTGGACAGGTTGACACACTGTGGCTCTGTCCCAATTTCCGGAAACCTTGAAAAGGAGAGTTTTGAGAGGTCATTTTAATTGAGAAAAATCTGAAAAAATAGAAAATTGTAGAATGCTAAGTTTCTAAACCACCGTAAAAATTTCGTGCTCACAAAAAATCTGCACTTCTATTTATGGTTCCTTTCCTATGCGGGCGGTGTCAACACTACTCTTGGACAGGTTGACACCACCCTTTGGACAGGTCGACACACTGTGGCTTTGTCCCAATTTCAAGAATCCTAAAAAAGGAGAAGTTTGAGAGGTCATTTTAATTCAGAAAAATCTAAAAAATTAGAAAATAGTTGAAGGCTAAGTTAGTAACCCACTGTAAAAATTTTGTGATCGTAGAAAATCCGCACTTGTAGTTATGGTTCCTTTCCTATGCATGTGTAACCTAGAAATAAACATGTCTTCCTTCTTACGAAATCCTTATGGGTAACCTTGAAAAGTATGATACTAAGTGCGTAATATGAATATAAATGTAAATGCGAATACGATGTGAATGTTATGATTGGAAAATAACAGCATTCTGTGAGGTTGGACTTCGGTCCCTTATGCGCGACGGTGATACGTAACACCGCGAAAGTAAAAGAACCCAGGGGATGGTAATACGTAACGCCCCAGTTAAAAATCCTATGATTCGGCTGGTTCGTTCTGTGGGACGGCCATAGGTAACGCCACAGAACCCGGGGGACAGCGATACGTAATGCCCCGTGCGGCAGGAGTCTAGGTGGGAGTTCGCTCTCGGGTCTGCGCAGTACTCTTTCATTCGTTGTGGTGTGTGGGTCTCCTATGTTTGTGACAGTTGTCCGGTTCCATGAATAACATTAAATGCGTAACTCATGACAATGTGGTAATGTGTAACTGCTCAGTCATCGTGGTTTTGGCGCATGTATGGGTATCGTATATGTCAACTAATGAACATGTATTTTTCCCGTATGAATTATTTTTAAGCAGACAATAATGAATGGATTATTGAGTAACATTGGGATCACTTTGGAGGGTTCTAGAAATAATATATGGGTTTTGTACTCTCGCATTGTGATCATTGAAATATATATATGTGATGTGGTTATATATAGAAATGCGAGATAACCCCGATTTGTTTAGGCTGCCTACTGAGCATCACACTCACCCCTTGGTGACACACATTTTTAGGAGACACAGTGAAGGAGGTCGAGGAGGAGGCTGCGGCCGGGGAGTAGTGCTAGTACATACTTCGTTTGGGTAAGCTATGGATGATTATCTCTCTTATATGTATGGTTATGGGGTGGTGAGCATGTGTGGGCTCATGTTTATTTTGGAACAATGGACATGTACTCTTCTTTGGAAATTATGAATGGTTGAGATACTATTTACATTTCATGTAATTGTGATTTCTCTCTCTCATGCGAATGTATGCATGTTTATATATTTGTGGTTCCGCGATACGTACGACGTAATATCTCGAGGGCCGATGAAAGAAAATAAAAAAATATGCCCATAAAAAGGGGATCGGATCTCGGGGCGTTACATAGTGGGGGCGGTGGACTCTGTCTCGCACGCCGTGGTTGCAAGAAGACTCTTGACCCTGTCTTGCTCGGTCTAGCAATAGTATCCTTGAGTACTTTCTATTTTATTCTTTCTTTGCATTCATTTTGATGATTTCTTTATTTTATCCCAGTATGCATCAAGTCATTTTGAGCACTCACGTCTCGTGATCCTTTCAAAGTTTTCTCCTCAACAATGGTTAATTGCACTTCATTTCTCTTGAATAAGATATCCTCATTCCACTCTGAATTTGAATGATTTCTCTGATCTTTCCGCTTGGTTTGGTTGGCCAGCGTGATTCCTGTCTGGATTTTATCCCATTTTCACTTTCCTTTTCTATCTTTTTAGTTGTGTTTTTCTGATCCCCTCATTGGCTCTAGATTGTGTCCCCCATTGAGGTTGGTCATGTTTCCCTTCCTCCCTTAGTTTAGTTCTCCAGACATGTCTCATCCACATTGGAGAGGGGAAAATCTCACGGCCCGTACGGAGAGGCCAAACGAGGTCCAAACCGGACCGAACTAGGCTCAACTCCCCAAAGTGGTAGCCCTTGGGCCCACTTATTATGAAGCCCAAAAATTCACTCGGTATAAGCGCTTCCTAGGTGGCCTTCGGGTTGGGAAGTCCGAGCATCAGTCAATCAGGAAAGCTCCCTCGGAGCCCCCTATTCCTTGTCCCGACCCAGCACTTATCCCTCGGGAGACCACTCCTGAGTAAGTGCCACTCACTCGGGCTCACTGATGGAAGCTTAATGATTCAGTCATTGCAAATCCCTTAATGACAGGAAGCTCAAATGGGACAAGGGGAAACTAAGAGTCCGTGCACCGTAAGCAGCCCGCATGAAGGACGTAACCCCCCTAGAACCCCTCCGCTTACAGGGATCAATTCGCACAACATGCCACTATTTAAACAGGACATGCCCCACTGTGACAGAAGAGCAAGTCAAGTAAGCCTGACCAGGAACCACTTCACCTCTTGGTGGAGAGGGATCTCGTGCTCCCACTTTCCTCCCAACTCTCCTCTTCGCACTTGTGCTCTACCATCTGTGCTGACTTAAACATCGGAGGGTCTTCCCAGGGGATCTATCCCTGGGCACCTCTGACTGGTTTTTCTTCTTGCAGTTTATACTTCAAGGGTACGTGGTCATCTTCCTCCCCGCTCAGGAGCAGCGCGAGATCACCCTTCTTCATCTGGCGCCGTATGTGGGAAACGCACAAAGAGCCATCATGGTGGGAAGAAGTTCTGGCAGGAGGATTGCCATCGACACGGGAAAGGCTCTGGTACGGGAGGAGGGCGCACCCTCTTTCCCCACGGAGCATTCCCCGTCTGATAATCAAGCCAACGAGCTCCCTCCATCAGTGGTGGGGGAACAACTTCCCGGTGGGAGCACCGACACCCTCCAAACCCTCAACGTAAAATTGGATGTCCTCGTGGATCTCATGAGGGCCCAGGTGGCCAGGGAGGTGAAGTTGCAGCTCCCCAGGAAAATCCCCCCACGTGGAGATGCCTCCCAGCACACTGCTGGAGGCTATTTCATTCTCCGGGGGCAGTGGCTCATCCGCAACGCGTCAGGAGGAACGTCGTATGCCCCTCCCCTGGAGCAAGAAGCCCCCTCAACCCCGAGGAGGGAGAAGACCGGAGCACGGAAACCATTCCTGGACGCCGAGGCCCCTGAGGAGCATCGGGGATGCATGCAAGCGCGCCCTCCCAGCCCCTCGGGACACCGACAACCGAAACTTTCTCTTTAACTGTGAGACTTCGTGAGGCGTTTCACAGAGCAAGAGCACATTCTTCGTGCCTTACAGAAGACCTCTCTTGTGGAGGACGAGGAGCGATCCCCGTTCTCTGACTACATCCTGAAGGCAGAGATATCTCCCACAATCTCACTTCCGACCTTCAAGTCGTACGACGGCCTGGGAGACCCGGCTGACCATTACGATAGCTTCGACGCCCTAATGACCTGACATGGGGCATCTGACGTGATCAAGTGCCAAGTGTTCGTGACCACTCTGGTTCTGGGCACCCAAGCTTGGTTTAGAGCCCTCGCCCCCGACAGCATCCACAACTTCTAGCAATTCGGGCGAGTATTCAAAGAAAGCTTCGTCGGGAGCGGTCCACCCCGATCAGTGGCGGGATTATTGGCCCTCAAACAGGAATAGGGGGAGAAGTTAAGGGCTTATATCAACCGATTCAAATCGGAAGCCCTGCGCATCCCCCGCCTGGATGTGGCCTCTGCCATCACTGCCTTGACAGGGGGTACCCGCGAAGAGAACCTACGTTGCGAGCTAGTGCTTCATCCCCCTACCTCCCTCGCCGAGCTAGTGACCTTGGCTTTGCGCCATGCCGAGTGCGAAGAAGTACTCAACGCTTGTCGAGGCACAACCGGCTCGGGTCGGGAGGGGACAAGAAGAGACCGTCCGAGCAAGGGACGGGACAAGGAAAATGGCGGAACCAGGACGGAGATCGAAAAGAGCCATCTCGAAAGTATGATCAGTATACCCCACTTACCGCCCCCGTCTACGAGATCTATGAAGACATCAAAGGCTCGGGTCTCCTCAACCAACCCGAGCCCATAAAGACCAAGCATCACAATCGCCGCAAGCATTGCCTGTTCCACGGTGACCACGGGCATCACACCAACGATTGTCATCAACTTCAAGATGAGATCGAGTGCCTCATCCGCCAGGGACACGTATCCCGATATGTATCCAAGGAAGACCGAGGCGCCACTTAGGAGATTAAAAATATCCCCCGCGGTGTCCACATCAACGTCATCGCGGGCGGAACGGCATCAGGCGGAGATAGCAGTCAAGGACAAAAGCGTCACGCTGAGCGGGCGAGCTGGACCTCTTCTGAGGCAATTGCGGCCCCGCCAACTAGCGAACCGCAGGCCTTGGTATTCTCTGACCAAGACCTGGAAGGGCTAACCACCCCGCACGATGACGCTCTCATTATATCGGCTGCGATAAACCATTGTAACGTGGATAGAATCTTAGTCGACAATGGTAGTGCCCCTGATGTATTATCCTATGAATGTTTCCTCAAAATGGGAGAGAATCCATCTAAACTCCACCCGATCCGAACCCCTCTCTGTGGGTTCAACGGCCAGGCTACTTATCCCGAGGGAGCACTGAGTCTACCTATTACTATCGACACCCCGCCCAAAACCGTTACGGTTATGGTAGACTTCATCGTGATTAAGGGGATGACGGCATACAACACCATCTTCGGCTGAGGCATTCTCAGCCGAATGAAAGCGGTGCCCTCTACCTTTCACCAAAAGATGAAGTTCCCGACCAAATATGGCGTGGGGAAAGTTTGAGGTAACCATGCATTGGCTAGATGGTGATATATAGTCTCGGTTAATGCCACTAGGCCGGAAGGGAAGAATAAAGGGTAAATGGAGCCAAAAAGGGACCCACAGCATCTGAGCCTGGCGGCGAGTTGCTAACGGTCTTCCTTAACGGTGACCCGACCCTAGGAGTGAAGATTGGAGCTAAGCTCCCACTTGAGGAACAAGAAAGATATAAAGATTTCCTTGCGTAGTACATTCGAGTCTTTGCATGGTCTGATGAGCACCTTCCCGGGATCTCGGGAGACGTGGTGATGCACAAGCTCAACCTTGAAACAATAGCAAAGCCAGTACAACAGTGCAGAAGAAAGCACTCCCCACAGAAGCATGCGATCAGCAAAGAGCAAGTCATCAAGGGGAAGAAGACTGGCCTCTTTCGTCCGGTTCTATACCCTGCATGGCTCGCCAACGTCGTCCTGGTACCAAAAGCTTATGGGAAATGGCGGATGTGCGTGGACTTCACCGATCTCAACCAGGCTCTCCTGAAGGATTGCTACCCGCTGCCGAGCATCGATAAACTGGTCGATTCAACCTTGTGCAACGAGCTACTCAGCTTCCTAGACGCCTACTCTGGCTACCATCAGATCAGGATGGACCCGGAGGACATCGAGAAGACTTCCTTCATCACCGACTTCGGCGTACATTGTTACAGCCGAACGTCGTTCGGGTTAAAGAACACTGGGGCAACATATTAGAGACTGATCAACCACATTTTCGAAGGGCAGCTCGATCGAAACGTCGAGGCCAATATTGATGACATGCTCATCAAGACACCCAAGGCCGAAGACCACCTCGCCGACTTAGTCGAGACCTTCGACACTCTCCTGAAGCACAACATGAAGCTCAACCCCGCTAAGTGCACCTTCGGAGTCAGATCTGGGAAGTTCCTAGGCTTCCTGGTCACTCAACGTGGAATTGAGGCCAACCCCGACAAGGTCCAAGCCATCCTGGACATGCGGCCACCCACCGACATCAAGGACGTCCAGCGCCTTACGGGGCGCATTGCTGCACTCAAGTGTTTCCTGTCTCGGGCAGCCGAACGTTGCCTACCCTTCTTCAAATTATTGAGGGGACCCAAAATGGCATCTGCTACGTTCGCCTGGGATGAGGAATGTCAGAAGGTGTTCCCTGAACTCAAGGAATTCTTGGCCTCGCTTTCGGTGCTATCCAAACCAGTCCAAGGTGAAGCTCTACACCTCTACCTCTCGGGAATCCCTTCAACTGTAAGCTCAGTCCTGGTCAAGAACGACGCATGAGTCGAGAGACCCATTTACTACGCCAGCAAGGTGCTTAATGAGGCTGAAAGAAGGCACCCCGCAACTGAGAAGCTCGTGCTAGTGTTGGTTACCTCGGCCAAGTGCCTCCGACCCTACTTCCAAGGGCACCCCGTTGTTGTATTGACCAGTGAACCTCTGAAGAAAATTCTCTTTCACCCTGAAGCCTCAAGATGCCTCGTCAAATGGGCCATCATGCTCGGGGCCTACGATATCTTGTATCACCCTCGCTCGGCTATTAAAGGATAGGCTCTCGCAGACTTCATCGCAGAAAGCACGGTCCCGATTGAAGAAGCACTTCCACCAGCGATCGGGCCTACCTGGGATCTGTTCGTCGATGGATCCTCCAACTCAACAGGAAGCGGTGCCGGCATTCTCCGTAAGTACCCTGAAGGAGCGAAACTTTGGTACGCCCTGAAGTTCAACTTCCAGGCATCCAACAATGCCTCCAAGTACGAAGCCCTTATCTCGGGAGCCAGAATGGCTCGAAGACTGGGGGCCGAATGAGTCAGGATCCACACTGATTCCCAATTGGTCGCTAGCTAAGTCAATGGTGAATACAAAGCTCGGGAAGGACAAATGGTCAAGTACCTCTAAGCATTGAAGAGGATGGCCCAACTCTTTGAGGTAGTCCGAATAGCCAAGGAGGAAAACTCTCCAGCGGACGCCCTCTCTCGACTAGCCTCTTCACCCGACCCCGCTAGTACATGATCGGTCCTCCTCGAAGAGCTCGGGAGACCGAGCATCGAATCTGAGCTTATGACTGTTGACCCGACACCCTCAAGCGACTGGCGGACCCCCTACATATCCTGGCTCCGAGATTCTCAAGAGCCTCCCGACCCTCGGGAAGCTCGGAAGCTCAAGTACCAAACTCGGCGTTTTGTCATGCTAGACGATGCCTTGTACTGTAGATCCTTCTTCTGTCCTCTCCTCAAGTGCATTAGCGCCGACGAAGCCAGACGAGCGATTCAGGAAGTACACGAAGGCATCCGCGGAGCACACCAAGGAGGAAGATCGCTCGCCAGGATCCTGCTACGGCAGGGTTACTAGTGGCCCACTCTCCAGCGCAACTGATCGAGCTAGTGTAGAAGTGTGATCGATGTCAACGCTTCAACCACCTGATTCATCAGCCCGCTACGGAGCTCATCACCCTTGCCGAGCCATACCGTTTCGCTCGGTGGGGGATCGACATTCTGGGGCCCTTCCCTATGGCCCAAGCTTAGAAGAAGTTTGTCATCGTCGCCATCGACTACTTCAAAAAATGGATCAAGGCCGAAGCCACCACCAGGATCACAGAATCAGTCGTATGGTGTTTTTTTTGGAAATCGATCATCTGTCGCTATGGTATCCCCCGAGTGATTGTGAGCGATAATAGTCGGCAGTTTGATTCTCATTATTCAGAGACAGATGTGCCGATCTAAACATTCGCAACCACTTCACTTCGGTAGCCCACCCGCAGGCTAATGGACTGGTCGAGAAGGCCAATAAGACTATCTTAAAAGGCATCAAGACCAGGCTTGGCAATGCCAAGGGAAGCTGGCTCGAGGAATTGCTGAGCGTACTATGGTTGCACCGAACTACTCCAAGAACGGCTACAGGTGAAACACCTTTTCAGCTGGTGTATGGCGTGGATGCCGTACTTCCGTTGGAGGTCCGCAATCCCTCTCTCCGAGTCATCCACTTCGAGCTCAAGGTAAACAAGCAAAAATTGCGAGAGAACCTCGACTTAACGAAGGAGATCCGAGAGATTGCCAGCATCCAAGCAACGGAATACAAACGGTGCATCACTCGATACTACAACTCTAGAGTCTGAGCTAGGCACTTTCAGCCAGGAGATTTCATCATGAGAAAGGCCGAAGCATCTCGACTACTAGAGGCGGTGGGGAAGCTGGCCCCTACCTGGGAAGGTCCCTACCGAGTGGTCGAGAAGCTCGGGAAAGGAGCATACCGACTCTCCACCATGGAAGGAACACTTATCCCTCGGACGTGGAACACAACAAATCTTCGCAAGTTCTACTTTTGAACATTTGGCAAGCATACACATGTAAGCGAAGTAGAATAAACACCATTCTTCTCTTCTTATTAAACTTTGATGTACATCAAGAAGACTGTAGCAGATATAGTATACATGTACAAAAATTACATTCCCTGGTACTACAACGCGAGCAGAACGCTCGGCCAACCTAGTAGATGTTCCCACGCCCAGCCATTGACTGTGCCTCGTGCAGAAACTAGCTCGAGTAAAGGATCGTCGGCTTCGTTGGTTTGAGAAAGCTCGATGGAGAAAAGAAGGAGGGGAAACAACAAGAAGAAGAGAGGAAGGAATACAAGTGAAGGCCTCCTCTCTGCCAACTCTTTGGAAGGTAGAGATGCTAGCACCCTCTAAATAGTGGAAGGGGAGGGAGAAAGAGAAAATGGCAGAGATGGACGAGGAGGCAGGGGAAGGCCCAGAAAGGAGGGAGCTTAGTTGGCTCCCTCTTCCCCTCAGAATGGTGTCGACGGGTTAGGGATAGGAGTGCGACATGCTCCAGCATGACGAACCCTCTTCGCGGGTGACCCCCGACTGACGAACCCTCTTCCAGAGTGAAACGACAGGAGCCTCCCTCCTACCGCCATCTGCATCATCATCTTCCGAAACGCCTTCCATGCCCCGCCAAGACTAACAGCACAACGCTTCGCAGAAGGGAAAAACCGCCAGGAATGGCCTTAAGAGATGAAGGAAAAAGGAGACGTCCCTCGGACCTTTTATAGGCCAAAGGGGAAGCTGATCGCTTTAAATGACTCTCCCCTTACAAAACACACAACCAATGTTGTGTCCCTTGTGATTTGATGATAGGGTGTTGTTGTTTTGTTATTTTGATGATAGCAACTCAATGAGTCTCCACATAAGAATGATGATGAAATACATCAGAATGATGATGAAATGATGTTTTGAATGCATTATTCTGTTTGAATGTTCTGGTATATAGATTGCATTCTTGTTTTCTTTCTCTCACTGCATCGGTTCAATTTTTGTCATATGCATACTATAGGTTGCTTGATCAGTGCATTAACAGAGTCCATACATCGTCAGGTTGCTTACACGTAGAGTCTATACATTCATTATAGCTCAGCTCGTGGCTTAGTCTGTTCATCGATGTTCATTTTGCATCTGTGCATCCCTCAGCAAAGTCTGTACACTCTACGGTTGGTTTATGCATATTCAATGTCTACACGCTATAAAGTCTGTATAGAGTTTTTACCTAGATTGCATCAGGCAAGCTTGTACAGCCAAGTCTATACATTGTCTCGCACACACTTTCAAAGTCTGTACATTCCAATGGCTGTGCAATTCTTCAGACCAAGTCTATACATTGTCTCCCACACACTTTCAAAGTCTGTACATTCCAATGGCTGTGCAATCCTTCAGACCAAGTCTATACATTATCTCACACACACTCAAAGTCTATACACTATCTCGCTGCATTACACAGCGTCTCATGTTGCGTCTCACGTTGCGTCATGTGCATGCATCATACAAAGTCTATACATTGCATCGTCTTGAGACTAAGTCTGTACATCGTCTAGCGTCTCACGTTGCGTCTTGTGCATGCATCATACAAAGTCTATACATTGCATCGTCTTGAGACTAAGTCTGTACATTGGACAAGTCTATACATCCGTGTTCATTGTGCACAGTTCGTGCATCAAGTCTACACATTGTCGCCTCCTCGTGCATCTCTTCTAAGTCTATACATTGCCGCTATGTGTGTGCATCATTTAGCAAGTCTATACATTCTTTAGCTCAGTTCACAACTGAGTCTGAAGTCTATAGAGCCTGTTCTTCGTACAAGTCTGTGCATGCATAAATCAAAGTCTATACATTCTCATTGTGCATACTTTGTTTAAGTGCATTCTGCATTACAAACCAGCAAGTTTGTACATTGCTGTCGCATGCATGCATCTAAAGTCTGTACAGTGGTTGACTGCATGTCCGAGACTCTATGATTCAATGTGTATACTTCCCTATCTGCATTTGTTCAATCTCACAAATGAAGTCTATACACTCGTTATCATTCATCTCAAGTCTACGCATTACCTACTGTTGTGTTCGTGCATCATTTGAGTGAGTCTGCACATTGTTGCATGCTGAGTCTACACATTCGTTTGGCATGTCAGGGCACTCATCTTCAATGTACATACTTTGAAATATGCATACTGCATTACACACCAGCAAGTCTGTACATCGATGCCACATGCATTCTAAGTCTGCACATTGTTTATACATTGCACGCAGAATCTGCACACTCTTTGTCAGCAAGTCTGTACATTGATGTAGCATGCATGCAGAGTCTATACACTCATAACTTTAGCTAGTGCATTCTGTGCTTCAAGCATACACAAAGTCTATACAACCTCCATTGGTTCACTCGACCAAGTCTGTACAGCCATGCACTGTCTTGCTTGCATGAATGAAGTATGTACAAAGTTTTACAGTCTTAAACTGATAATTCTCTTCGACTGCTGACAGGTATATCCTTCGAGAAGAAAAAATGATATGCCTGTCACGTGATCCGAGGCTGGAAGGGCTGATAGGATGATGACACGTGAAGGAACCTTCTGGATGGGAAGGTGTGGGAATCACACGCCCAGTGTTGCTCCTGCTGGTGCTGCTATAAAATGAAGACCTCTCCATCAGGAGAAGGTGATCGTGATCAAAGTAGAAGCAGAGATAGAGTCTGCACGATCCAGAAGAAGAAAAAGAGTGAAGAAGAGAAGAAAAGAGAAGTGCAGCAGAAAAGGAAAGAGAGAGAGAGCTCGTGAGGATCGAGAGAAAAAGAAAGACAGTGAGAGAGAAGAGGAGAGCAGAGATCGAGAGAAGAAGAGAAGTGCAGCAAAGAAGAAGAGAGATGGAGAGAGAGATAGAGAGTTAGAGGAGAAGAAGGGAAAGTTGCTTGAAGATCTGCTCCTGCTAGACCGTGGATCAAATCCAGGTCAGTCAGCTCCATTGAGAGCCCCATTTGTGCTATCATCTTTTACAGCTTTCAGTCGCTGTGTTTTTTATCATTTCTTATTTTTCTTTTTTATCTGATCATCGTTGTTCTTCCGATTCTCTGGTTGGAGATCGGGGTTCCTCCTGTTGGTTTAGGAGAAGGGAGATTTTAATATCCGGTTGCAAGTGGCTGGGTGTCACTTGTGGGTTCCTTCCTGGGTGGAGGAAGGGAGACTTGGTGTCTCCGGTTGCAAGTGACTGGTGTCACTAGTGGGTTCCCTCCTGGGTGGAGGAAGAGAGAGTTCGGTCTCTGGTTGCTAGTGACAGGTAGTCACTAGTGATTTCCCTCCAGTCTGGAGGAAGAGGGGAGGTTGTTCCCCTGGTCAAGCTGTTAGGCAGCACCTGTTTGCAGACTGAGTCTGCGGTTCTAGCTTTTGCTAGTGGAAGCCTCACTCCGGTTTGGAGTGAGGGGTGGACGTAGATCTGTGGACCGAACCACCTAAAAAATCTTTGTGCACTGTGGTTTGAATGTTCATTTCTGTTTTCGCTAGATGTTTCCATAGGCCGATTTGGATCTTCTATCTAGTAGGGAATTTGATTGCATATCAATCATCTGTTACTGGTCCTGTGAGAGTCACCTTGATTACTTAATCACTGCTCTATGTATGCTAGACTCGATTTCAACCTTCAGTCATGAACGTGTTTAATTCCTTATCAGGTTTAAGTTCATGCACACTGTCTGTTCGATAACTGCTTTGTGAGTCCCTTGGTATTGATCCTAAGTCACTAATCTGTTCATCTGTAAGCATCTTAGTTGACCTAGTGAATCTGTTATTTCCGCAACTGCTCATTGGATTTCAGTTTGTATCAGGAAGTTTTAATTGGGCAAGAGTTTTATAAGGGGATTCATTCACCCCCCCCTCTGAATCCATCACATCGATCACAACAACCAAGGCTTCCCTTGGCTTGGTTACCTCATTTCCCGATATTCCCCCTGCGGGACGCGCGAAGCGGCAAGTCATTAAGGGCGGTATGGAAAAATGGAAAGGTGCCAACGCCATGTCAGTTGTCTGATAGATCGGCGCGTGCAAGATCTGCAGGAAATCGGCGCCTTCCTTAAACGACTGTGGATACGGCAATCAAATCACACAAAAAGTAGTAAGAAATAGTCAATTCAGCATTCAATACTATTGCTATTGTAGTTTCCAAAAAGAGCCTTGCTCAGCCACATAGGAAAAAGAAAGAAAGAAAGAAAAGAGCTATTTCATCAGGCCCCGGGCCCATCTCCAAGCTCGACAGACGAAGCTACTTCGGTACCAGATGATCTGCCCCCAGTATTCTCGGCGACGACTGGCCCAGACATTGACCCCACCTGTGTGGGAGCTGTCTCGACCATGTGCCCTCCCGAGGATGCTGGAGTTGGTGGTCGCTCAGACGGAGCCGAATTCACCTCTTCGCTCGACATATAGTTGGAAGAGTTAGTGGAGCCCCATTCTAAGTCATAGCGCTGACCGAAAGGAAAATCGAGCGAAGACGACTGGGCCTTTGCATCTAGGATGGCCCGATCATAGCCTTGAGAGAAGCCTTTCTGGAGCCCCCGTCGATAGCCTGACTCATAATAAGGAAAGGCCGCCTGCTGTAAAGCTGTCTGGTAAGCCTCTGAGCACTTATGTTGCTCGAGCGCTTCCTTCCCAGCCAGCTCCGCCTTCCTCTCGAGCTCTGCTATCCGCTACTCGGACTTGGACAACCTTCCCTCAGTCTGGGACAGCCTTCGCTCGGCCTTGCTCCGAGAATCCTCGGCCACCCGAACTCGGTCCTCGAGCCCCTCTCGCTCGGCCCTCCATTGGTAGTCATGCTCGACCTGGTTTCTGCACTATGACTCCAGCAATTCACTCTTCCGGTCGACCATTCGACGAGCCTTGGCCAGCTGCTCCGCCAAAGACCAAGCCTCCGTTTGGCTCGACTGCGCCAACGCTCGGAGCAGAGTGATCTCTCAACGAAGGTCTTCAAGATCGAGGCTCAGATGCTCGACCTTCCGATCAAGCGTGCCACGGGCCCACGAAAGAGTCTCCCACTCAGACTCCACCCGAGCGTACACATCCACAGCTTCGGCCCCCAGTTGCGCCAAAATCAGCCCTCCCTCCATAATATGCTCGAACAGCGAAGAGGGGGGACCCTTCCGGACTTTTTCCCGCAAGTCTTGAGAAGCTAGGGAATGGCACGCCCGGTACAGAGGAGCCCGGACACTGAAGGTGCTAGTAGAAGGAGGGGAAGCTCTCACCGGAGCGACCGGGACTGGGGCATCTCCCTCGGGCAATCCCGTCCCAGGGTCCCCGCCGGTCGGCTCAACATGAGCACCCCCACTGTGTACCTCCCCAGTTTCGGTCGGCTGCGATCGAGTCGCCTCCTCCTGCGACCCTCCAGCCTCGACCTGTTGGGGACGGACCCCCTCATCTGACGGCCCCACCGCCACGCTCGGCGCCTCAGCATCGGCCGTTATCCCTCCGTCATCGGCCCCCTCTTGCTCAATAGAGGGGAGAGCTGACAGGGAATCTCCTCCGGACGTACGGACGACCTCCTCCTTCCTCGACCATTTCTTCTCAGCAGACTGAGCCTGCATCGAAGACCATAGCAGCTTGGCCACGGGATCCTTGCGCTTGATCCCCCGGCATTTGGAGGCATCGTCCTGAGCCGCCCGCTTGCTCTTACCCCGGGCGCGGAACAAACCCTCCGGGACGTAAAGATCATCCGGGGCTGGTGCCTCATCCAAGTCAATAACCTCCAACTCAGACGAAGCTGCCTCCTCCTCAACCGCTTGCCTCGTGTCTGAACCACAGAAAGCAGACTAAGAGAAGAAAAATCCCAACTCAACAAGAAGGAAGACCAAGTTCCCGAACTCCTTACCTGTGGACGAAAGCATTCGAGCGAGGTAGCCCTCAATGTTGGAAGAAGTCACCAAATTAGCAATCTCCCGTGTTAGGACCGGTGCGAGGGATACAGAGGGGGGTGAATGTATCCCTCTACAAAATTTCGCTCACTTCACAACTTTAAACAATCTGAAAAGCAAGTCTAATCTTCTGTTGAACCAGTAAGTAAATATGTGGAGCGCACCTATGCATTCATCTTGCGGAAGCAGAATTAAACAAATCAAACCACAGTGCACAGAGGAGTTTTTAGGTGGTTCTGTCCTCCAGACCTACGTCCACCCCACACTCAAAGTCGAGTGTGGATTCCGCTGACTTACAGCTTGAACCGCTGGGCCTCACAGCTTGCCTACAACCGCTGAGCATCACAGCTTGCTTCCGCTGGGCAATACAGCTTAGCCATCCGCTGACTCACAGCTTGACTGCTGGGCATTACAGCTTTGCCAACCGCTGGGGACTACAGCTTAACCCGTCCAGTGGAATCCTCCACTGCAAACGCTGAGCAACACAGCTTGCTCTGCTGACAAACAGCTTGAAGAAAAGTTTAAAGGAAAACACAAAACATGAAACAATCAGCGACTGAAAGCTAAAAATGAAGCACAAACAATATGGCTCTCAACAGAGCTGACTGGCCTGGATTTGATCCATGGTCCAGTGAGGACAGATCTTTGAATGAAGCTTCTCTCTGCCCCTCCTTTCTTTTCTTCTTACTGTCTACTCTCCTCTCTGCTCTTCTTCTTCTTCCGATCACTCTATCTCTCTTTCTTTCTCTTTCTCTTCATCACTCTTTTTCTTTCTCTTCCTCTTCTTCTGGATCGTGCAGGCACTCACTGCTTCTACTCTTCTACTTCAGCTCTCACAGCTTCGATCAGGTCTTCTTCTGAGGAAGAAGCTTCATATATAGCAGCGGCGAGGTGAGCGTGTGTCTTCCACATTTCCCGCCCAGAAGGTTCCTCCACGTGTCATCATCCTGTCAGCCCTTCCAGCCTCGGATCACGTGCCCAAACATCTGCCAGTTTAATGACAGATTTACTTCAGTCGATCAAGCAGAGATAACGCATTATGTATGAAACAACCAATGTATAGACATGTCACATGGGAGTGTATAGACTTAGTGTGCATGCGATAGTAATGTATAGACTTTGAAGCGCGTGTAATGCAGCAAGGCAATGTACAGACTTTGAGCATGTGTAATGCAGCAAGCATATATCAAAGTATGTACATTAAAACTGGATGCACGGACTTACTGATGCATCTTTATACAGACTACAATGAACCCTGTACAGACTTGAAGCGTTATCTGAGACACAACATGAGACGTTAAGTGAGACGGATGTTCACGACCTAGGTATGCACAGACTTGAAGCGCTATGTGAGACATAACATGAAACGCTGGGTATGTTGAGACACAGCATGAGACGCTAAGTAAGACGGATGTTCACGACGATGTACAGACTTTAAATGCATGAGAGACAATGTATAGACTTGGTGGCGATGTATAGACTTGCTGGTCAACAAGGTCAACAAGGCAACCGTGTTCAGACTTTAAGTGAAGTCTGTACAGACTTCGTGGAAGTGCTAAAACAGTGAACGTAGGTAAAGATGGGAATGTATAGACTTGAGTGTGTGCGACCAGACAATGTGTAGACTTTGTGTGTGCTGGCAGACGATGTACATACTTTGTGTTGTGAACACAGGCTGTACAGACTTTGAATGATGCATGCATAAGACGCAACGAATGTATGGACTTAGTGTATGCACAAAGACGCTAAGTGAGACGCTAAGTAAGATGGACATTGTGCACAAGTATGAAGAACATAGGCTGTACAGACTTCATATGATGCATGCACAAGACACAACGAATGTGGATGCACTGACAATGTACAAACTTGGTGTGTAACTAAACGATGTACAGACTTGACTTATGCATGCAAGACAAGGCTGCACCGACTTCATGTCGTGTGGAGTGTAAACGATGTACAGACTTGATACGTGAGCCACACTGACATAACATGTATTATGCAAAACATCTGCACAGACTAGAGCTAGCACACTCATGCATTCTCCACAGAACAGATCAGACATATGCATTCATGTGATGACTCAATGTGTTGTACTTAGCAAAACGGTATGGTGACTCATTCATGTTGTTATCATTAAAACACCACATTATCATCAAAGCACAAGGGGCACAACAATCTCCCCCCTTTTGATGATGGCAACATAATGAGTCACACTGACTCGTCAAACTATTCTCCCCCATTAACATAATAAAAAAGGAGATGGTTTGAGAGACAAAATTCAGCACACAAATACAGAGAATGAAACATAGTTCATTGAAATAGAGTTCCCCCTATCAACATGCATGCGGAACTACTCTCCTCTTAATGCAACTAATAACCAAAGCTCCCCCTGAGAACATGAGTAAAGTGATTGATGATAGGAGGGTAAAAGTAGACAACAATAATCACAAGACATCTCAATGAATAATCAATAGTTAAGAGAGATTTGGAACCAAGATTTATGTTGATCAGGCTGTCAGGAATGAATCTGATCATGAGGGATTTTAATGCTTGCACCACTACAATAAGTCTTAAAAAGAATAGACTCTTCTATCATAAAGGGTTATGAATTGGCAACTCAACCAATCTGATTTAATTTTGATGTATACCAAATTTGTCAAATTAAACTCAATACTCATATCTGAATCCAAGTTTTAATAAAGGTGAACCAAATAGTCAGATAACACTCAAAACCAATCATCTTTATCTTACACACATGATCTCAATAGCTCATTTGAAAGTTACACAGATTAGTACTGAGGTTAAACACTTTTACAAGAACATGAGTTGACAGAATTTTCAATATATTTTCATTTGAAGCACATTATATTTTTCCTGAGCAATTTAGGTTGATCAACAACTTTTTACACGAGGCACAACACGTCTCAGGTGAAGTGACCCAGTTACTCAGTGTGATAACTGTCATTGCCTCTCAACTTTGAGAACAGAGTTAGCAATATAAGTGTCTTTTTACATGAGAAGACACCTTGATCAGAGGCCAGACTCCCCAATTACTCAACATAGAATTGCCATTGCTCTGTCAGGTTCTCAATGACTTTTCATTTTAAGTGACTATGACACTTCATGACTTGGGTTCACTCCATTTCTTTGATGGAAAACCTAGTTTCTCAGTGAACAAAGTCATTTCATTACTCACTGATTTTATTTCCCGTCAAATTTTTCAAAGTTAATGTTTAACAACAATACTCACTCTATGTATCTTAACCAAAGTAGCCCTGATTTCAAATTTTCAGATATCTGATGAGTGAGTCTAAGGTTTTTATGACACAGATGGTTAAGATTTATTAAAGCATATCATTCATATATTTTCAATTCATTTAATTACAAATCTGAGAATACATTAATCTTATATCAGTCTGATTCAGTGGTAATTCTTAAACCTATATGATAGGAATTTCTACAAAGTTCTCAGACTGAATTACATGACATGAGCTTAAGTTCCTCAGGCCGAATACAGACACAGCTGATCAACAATCACCACTAGACACAATCATTCAAACCAGCTAAGAAGAATGTGAAGGATCAGTGTAAGCTGGTGTAAAAGTCAATCACCAATAGAGAAGAGCATTAGAAGAGAGTTTATCAACAAATAGTAGCTGAGTCTGGAATACAGACTGATCAGCTGTTTTAGTGAAGACATCAGAGAATTCAATTGAACAGCACATAGGCAAGAGAATGGATCAGATTACTAGACAAAAGGAGTTCATGAGGTGAAGAAGAGATGAAATAGGAATGCTCCCTCTGTCTAAATGCAATGGAATATCTTTTTAGGTTTTTCAAACTTTTATGACATGCACTACTCTTCATATGTGCAGTATGCAACAAATCTGATAAGGAGAGCATGATGACCAAGCGACAGCAGACAAGCTCCCCTTGACAAAATGCATGATATGCAATGAAGGCACAACAATATGCACTGTGAACATGAGATGCACCGACTATATGCAAGACATGCAGCTACCTATACTTGGTGCAATACACGCATCGACTTGAAATGTCAACTATGCAAAGCATGCGTATGACATTCAGCTATGCAGAATGGTTATTCAAATATCAGAGCATTCTTTATTCAGAGAGCATCATGTGAGAGCAATCAACTTTTCAAGATAAATCAATTTAGCACAGACAGATTATTATGATATGCGATCATCTAAACGGCAGAGAATGTCGGAGAACAGAATTTAACACAGGTTTTCAGAACTTACCTGAGTGGTGCACTCCTGGGGGTTTCATTTTTGAGTGCCTTGGTTTATTGACCCCCTTTATTCCATTCCAAGGCACACCTGCAACAGTTGAATCACTTTACATAGGCAGGTACCCAAGAAGTCTTGGGTCCTGAATTAACAGTGACACTCCTAGCAGGTTTTCTCAACAAATTTTTAGCTTGTTTACCATCACAACACATGATATGACAATTATGCATAGAATGCCCTACCTACCCACAATAATGACATGATGTAATAGCCTTTGAGTTCTTTTTGTGAACATGATTATAATCATGGAATCTATGTGGATAAACATGGAAATTTTTGTTACTTACATGAAATTTTGGTTTACCATAACCTTCCCACCAGCATTCTGAAGCTCGGTGGCCAAGTTTTCCACATTCAAAACATACATGAATCTTTTCTTTGAAATCAGGTTTATTTCTACCAAAATCATTCCTGTTTGCAGGGAATTTGGCAATTTCAGAATTAAATTTCTTTCCCTGAACATGCCAACAATCTTTTGCCCTATGGCCTAGCTTCCCACAATTGAAGCACCTACCACGTTGGTTCATTATAGCAAATTTATTCTTATTGGTAACATTCTGGTGGCCATGATTAACATGAGAATAAAGTTTTCTCTTGCCTTCGAGTGACCAGCACTGAACAGCAACATGTCCCATTTTTCCACAATTATAACAATAAATTTTCCTTTCCCTAGAGACATGCTTTCTACCCTGATTGTTTTGTATAGCAGCTAGGTCATCCTTTTTCATCAAATTACACTCATGCATCAGATGTCCAAATTTGTGACAGTAGTGACAGATCATTTTCTTTCTAGATGCATGTGAGTGTGTGTGAGGACTATGATCAACATGCACTGAAGAATCCTTTTTATTTATTTTCTATTTTTCAGTCTCTTTCTGATTTTTGTACTGAGGTGAAGATGAGGTAGAAGGCTTTTCTTGTTCTGAACATTTAACAAAAATAGTTTTCAATTTGTCTCCATCAACCTTCTCAGCCTTCTTCATGACTGGATTGTAACCCAGTCCCTCCTTCTGAAAATTCACATTCGCTCCAAGGAGCTTATTCAAATTGTCTCTTCCCTTAACAAATTTTGATAGGGAGTTTTTCAGATCTTCAATTTCTATCTCCAAAGACACAATGTAGTCTTCACACGAAATGACTTGATTTTGCAATTCATCATTCAGACTCTTCAGAGTCTCATTTTCCTGTGTCAATTTGAATTCAATATTCACTTCATTTTCTTTCAAGATAGATTTCCCTTTTTCAATCGTCAGCCATTTTTCAGAGAAAATAGTGTTAAGAACTATTAGCTTTTTATTTTGTTCCTTCAGATAAATATTTTCTTCAATCAGCTTATCTTGTAATTTATCAGTTTCCTTCTTCTGAGTCAGTAATGAATCATTTTCTTTGATGAGTCTGTTCCTTAAACTCTCATTCTCAGACTTCAAGTGTTTCATTTCATTTTCTTTTCTGTTCATATCTGACTTTAGGTTTTCATTTTCCACTTTCATACTTCTGATTTCATGTAGCATTTCTTTTCTGAATTTTCTCTTCTCAGATTTAAGTCTATCATATTTGTTCAATAAATGCTCATTCAACGCAATCATACTTTCCAGAGAAAAATTAGCAGTGTCAGAGTTTACCTGTGACGAAGTATCCTCCACATAATCTTCATCTTCTTCTATTACCATGAGACATTTCACTTTACCCTGGCTTCTACTGCTTGCTATTATCTCGACCACTTTGGAAGCACTGCAGCAATTAACTACACAAGGAAACTTGTCAGTGTTTGTCACCCCTTTGCTTCGCAGAGAATTTTCGTCTATCTGAAGTTTTCCATAAGGATTCATCCTTTGGAACTTCATAAGGACTGTGTGCAATGACTATCCACAGATCTGGATTAGTCTGCATCACATATTCCCTGAATTGATTAAGCCAATTGTAGAAGTTTTGACCCTCGTACCTCGGGAGATCAATCATGAATTCCATGCTCAGACAAGATCAGAATTCTAAATAAAGAAGAGATTAAAACAATTCAAGCGAACGGATCAACTCAGATCGCACCGAAGCCAATTACGGATCGGATTTGCAGGTCGCTGGACCTTCTGTGCAGACACCCGCTCTGATACCAACTGTTAGGACCGGTGCGATGGATACAGAGGGGGGTGAATGTATCCCTCTACAAAATTTTGCTCACTTCACAACTTTAAACAATCTGAAAAGCTAATCTAATCTTCTGTTGAACCAGTAAGCAAATATGTGGAGCGCACCTATGCATTCATCTAGCGGAAGTAGAATTAAACAAATCAAACCACAATGCATAGAGGAGTTTTTAGGTGGCTCGGTCCTCCAGACCTACGTCCACCCCAAACTCAAACCCGAGTGTGGATTCCGCTGACTCACAGCTTGAACCGCTGGGCCTCACAGCTTGCCTACAACCGCTGAGCATCATAGCTTGCTTCCGCTGGGCAATACAGCTTAGTCATCCGCTGACTCACAGCTTGACCGCTGGGCATTACAGCTTTTCCAACCGCTGGGGACTACAGCTTACCCGTCCAGTGGAATCCTCCACTGCAAATGCTGAGCAACACAGCTTGCTCAGTTGACAAACAGCTTGAAGAAAGGTTTAAAGGAAAACACAAATAGGAAACAATCAGCGACTGAAAGCTGAAAATGAAGCACAAACAATATGGCTCTCAACAGAGCTGACTAGCCTGGATTTGATCCACGGTCCAGTGAGGACAGATCTTAGAATGAAGCTTCTCTCTGCCCCTCCTTTCTTTTCTTCTTACTGTCTACTCTCCTCGCTGCTCTTCTTCTTCTTCCGATCAATCTGTCTCTCTTTCTTTCTCTTTCTCTTCTTCACTCTTTTTCTTTCTCTTCCTCTTCTTCTGGATCGTGCAGGCACTCACTGCTTCTGCTCTTCTGCTTCAGCTCTCACAGCTTCGATCAGGTCTTCTTCTGAGGAAGAAGCTTCATATATAGCAGTACCGAGGTGAGCGTGTGTCTTCCACATTTCCCGCCCAGAAGGTTCCTCCATGTGTCATCATCTTGTCAGCCCTTCCAACCTTGGATCACGTGCCCAGTGCCAACCTCGGATCACGTGCCCAAACATCTGCCAGTTTAATGACAGATTTGCTTCAGTCGATCAAGCAGAGATAACGCATTATGTATGAAACAACCAATGTATAGACATGTCACATGGGAGTGTATAGACTTAGTGTGCATGCGATAGTAATGTATAGACTTTGAAGCGCGTGTAATGCAGCAAGGCAATGTATAGACTTTGAGCGTGTGTAATGCAGCAAGCATATATCAAAATATGTACATTAAAACTGGATGCACGGACTTACTGATGCATCTTTATACAGACTGCAACGAACCCTGTACAGACTTGAAGCGTTATGTGAGACACAACATGAGACGCTAAGTGAGACGTATGTTCACGACCTAGGTATGCACAGACTTGAAGCGCTATGTGAGACACAACATGAAATGCTGGGTATGTTGAGACACAGCATGAGACGCTAAGTGAGACGGATGTTCACGACGATGTACAGACTTTAAATGCATGAGAGACAATGTATAGACTTGGTGGCGATGTATAGACTTGCTGGTCAACAAGGTCAACAAAGCAACCGTGTTCATACTTTAAGTGAAGTCTGTACAGACTTCGTGGAAGTGCTAAAACAGTGAACGTAGGTAAAGATGGGAATGTATAGACTTGAGTGTGTGCGACCAGACAATGTGTAGACTTTGTGTGTGCTGGCAGATGATGTACATACTTTATGTTACGGACAAAGGCTGTACAGACTTTGAATGATGCATGCACAAGACGCAACGAATGTATAGACTTAGTGTATGCACAAAGACGCTAAGTGAGACGCTAAGTGAGACGGACACTGTGCACAAGTATGAAGAATATAGGCTGTATAGACTTCATATGATGCATGCACAAGACACAATGAATGTGGATGCACTGACAATGTACAGACTTGGTGTGCAACTAAACGATGTACAGACTTGATTTATGCATGCAAGATAAGGCTGCACCGACTTCATGTCGTGTGGAGTGTAAATGATGTACAGACTTGATGCGTGAGCCACACTAACATAACATGTATTATGCAAAACATCTGCACAGACTAGAGCTAGCACACTCATGCATTCTCCACAGAACAGATCAGACATATGCATTCATGTGATGACTCAATGTGTTGTACTTAGCAAAATAATATGGTGACTCATTCATGTTGCTATCATTAAAACACCACATTATCATCAAAGCACAAGGGGCACAACATCCCGACGATTCTGCTGAAGGATAGCAGCCTCCTCTTCCACCTCCGGAGAGAACACAGTCTGCTTCGGAGGAATGTTCGGATGAAAATTGGGCACCGTTGGGAAGTCCCATTCAACACCAACTGTCGACGAGCCCACCCAAAAATACTGGGTCTTCCACCCTTTGTGAGAAGAGTCCTTCCAAGAGAGGGACACGCAGCTCCTCCCTTGCCTCGCCTGAAGATAGAAGAAGCCTCACCCCGCATGAGCGTGCTCCTTCAACTCAAAGAAATAATGGAAATGATCCTGCGAGGCACGCACTCCACACTGGCGGCAAAGGAAAATGAAGGAGAAGATGAAGGTATAAGAGTTGGAGACCAGTTGGACAGGAGCCAATCGATAGAACCGAAGCAACCCGGTGACAAAGGGATGAAGGGGCAGACGAAAGCCACACTTCCAAACCAGAAGAAAAGAGCAAAAGAGGCCAGAACAGGTGGATAAGCTAGACTCATGAGGATCAGGCGCCAGGAACTGGAACAGCCAAGGTAGCCCCTAGCGACTTTCCAACCGCTTCACCTCCGCCTCCCCCAGCTCGCTGGAGGATGGCTCCGGCGGCGTCAAGAAAACTCTGGGGGTCCGTTCTCTCTGCCGCCCCTCAGCCTAAGAATGATGATCCGCCATGAGACAGAGAGAAAAAGAGGAGAAAAGTTTTAAGCCAGAGAACTTCGAAGAAAAAAGGGAGCTTACGAATCACCGCCTCAGGAAGCTCTTCTAGCTCCGACGGCTACAATGATTCTCCGCCCTTCCAAAATTATTCTCACAGCATGGAAGCCTCCCTCAAATATGACTATAAAGAGAGGCAAAAACCTAAAACCCTGGAGATAAAGAGATGCAAAACGCGCAATGCCTAACAACCCTGACGAGAGGCGGCGCGGCATTCGATCTTTCAAGGAGGGGCCTTCTCTTACTCATCGTAACGGGTGTATTTCCAAGGTGAGCCATGTCACGTGGCCCCTACCGAAGAGATATCATTACCCAACTGGTACCATAAACAGTCCAGCCCAATTGCTACTCATCCGAGCCTAATCTTGGCTCGGGAGTAGGAGGGGGACAAGTGGAGATGGGAAAATCTCACCGCCCGTACGGAGAGGCCAAACGAGGTCCAAATCGGACCGAACTAGGCTCAACTCCCCAAAGTGGCAGCCCCTGGGCCCACTTATTATGAATCCCCAAAATTCACTCGGTCCAATTGCTTCCTAGGCGGCCTTCAGGTTGGGAAGTCGGAGCATCAGTCGATCAGGAAAGCTCCCTCGGAGCCCCCTATTCCTTGTCCCGACCTAGCACTTATCCCTTGGGAGACCACTCCTGAACAAGTGCCACTCGCTCGGGCTCACTGATGGAAGCTTAATGATTCAGCCGTTGTGAATCCCTTAATGACAGGAAGCTCAAATGGGACAAGGGGAAACTAAGAGTCTGCGCGCCGTAAGGAGCCCGCATGAACGACGTAACCCCCCCTAGAACCCCTCCGCTTATAGGGATCAATTCGCACAATAGGCCACTATCTAAACAGGACATGACCCACTGTGACGGAAGAGCAAGTCAAGTAAGCCTGAGCAGGAACCACTTCACCTCTTGGTGGAGAGGGATCTCGCACTCCAACTTTCCTCCCAACTCTCCTCTTCGCACATGTGCTCTACCATCTGTGCTGACTTAAGCATCGGAGGGTCTTCCCCGGGGATCTATCCCTGGGCACCTCTGACTGGTTTCCCTTCTTGTAGTTTATACTTCAAGAGTACGTGGTCATCTTCCTCCCCGCTCAGGAGCAGCGCGAGATCGCCCTTCTTCACGCATCATCCATTCCTTGTAGTTAGTTCGGCATTTTTGGAAAAATTCATGTCGCTTGTTGGTTGTGAGGGGTGTCTTTTGCCTTGATGCCCACTTTTCAGTTCTCTCCGCTTCATCTCTACTTTATCTCCATTTCATGTCGCTGTCGCTTTCGCTCCATCTCCTTTCCATTCCACCTCCTCATCGCTTTCGCGCATTCCCTTGCAAAGTAGACATCAATGAGGGGCATCTGTTGACACCCATTTTATGCTCACAAGTCAAGTCTTTCTCCTATTCACTTAATGATGTTTCAAGTTAGCCATTGTTCTGGGGCTTCTCCTGATAGCATTCTAAGCTTATTTCTTCAATCTTCCAGCCTCTTACTCCATGGATGAGGTTTGTTCTCGGTCAAGCTTTCCTTGGCATGTTCTTCCCTATACGCTGTCATCCCATAGCCAGGATATGATTTTAGCGATTGAGCCAATACTATGTTAGTCTTTCAGTGACATCGACACTATGGCCGTTAGCATCAATGCAGCCCATGATCCTTCTTCCTTTTTCGCGGTCATCACATAGCCGTGTTAACCCTTCACGGTTGGTCTGAGACCACGTTAATCCTTCAACAGTATCGATGCTGGGGATGTTGGCACTGACTCAGTCAACGATCTTATCTCATGCATTCACAGTTCGGTCTAGACCGCGTCACACAGTCACAAACGTGCGATAAACCGCGTTATCAGAACAGAATCCTGCATCGCCCGAGCTCCGTTTTCTTCGGCTGGGAAGGCTTTAGGGTTCTATCCTCCAAAAAGATAATGCACCAGGCGGGTGCAGGACTCTTCCAGGGGATTATTCTTTGATTATCTTGCCAAATTATCTTTTTGGAACCCTAATTTCGGCCTTTATCCCCTTAGCTTGACCTAGGGTTTCTGGGGGCGTCTATAAATAGAACATCTTTGGCCATGCCTTAGGGGAAGATTTTGGACATTTGCGACGAAGTGCTGCCAAATTCTGGAGCGTTCCTCAGCCAGGGGGCTTTGCTTTCCACATTCTAAACAAGTCTGGTCCAGGGAGTATTTGGTTCTCATAGTTTGAGCATCCTTCTTTCTTAGTGTTTCTCCCTCCATTTCATCATTCTCATAACATTGTCCCTTGTCTTTTCCCTCACGTCATTAGTATTCACATCATATTCACACACTCCTACCTATTATTTTCACGCCCCACAAGGGTTAAAAACCACCAACCCCAGGTATTTTCCCATCTTTTATTATTTTTAGTCATCGTGGTTCTATAGATATTGCACTTCCTCTAAGTCTAATCAGGTTTGTTTTCTTTGTGTTTTATTCTTCTCTGTAGGTTTACAACACATCCAGCATGAAGCCCCTCCCTTTTGGCCGGCTGAAAGGGAGGGAGGATTAAAAGCCCCATGATCTACTTTTGGGGTAACGACCGCGGTCTCCATCTGACCGTTTCTACTCAGTCGCAGACTTTGACAGACCACGTTATTCCGTGCCAGACAGTTCCCACTCACGAGTGCAGATCCACTCACCCTCTTTCCAAGGTACGTAACTCTGTCCCTCTGTAATACTGGCCTTGGTGGTGATCACGACTTCATCTTTGATATATCACCTCTTGATAGCTTTGGTTATTTTCCTTTATAGATTGTTCTGTGCCAACAGCGTGTGTCCCTTTTCTTCCTTTCATTCATTGCATCTTCCACGCTAGGGCGTGTGCTTAGTTTAGTCTTCTCCATTTCCTGCTTCTATGCTCTAGTTTTCTTGAGGTTATGTTGTCTTAGATATATTATTCTGTGGATCATTGTTCACACATAGCACTACACCGCCACATTAAAATGTCTTGAAGAGGGAGAAAGTGAGAAACGTGAGAGAGGAGAGAGGAGATAGGGTGAGGGTTAAAAAGAAAAAGAAAGTTGGAATATTTGTGAAATCCGATTTTTTGCACGAAATTTCGTAAACTCAAAAAAATACAAAAAAATAGTCTTCGCAATCCTCGGAACGAGCACAACGGACCTGTAGCGTCGTGAAGTCTCAAAACTCAACGGTTCACTCTCCACAGGATTCCGCAAGTTATACAAGGGAAAATATGAGTGGATCGTAAAACACTATTAGGGACCCACGAAAGTGCTCCGAAAGCTCTCCGATTCCGAGCCGAAGAATCCATGATATTATAGAAGGACTGAACCGATGAAAGGTACGGTTGCAGCGGCTTAGGCATGAAGCCATTCACCGAAAATGTGGTTTTGTTGACGCGGGGTTGACGTCAATTGCAAGAAAAGAGATGTTTAAAGCATCGATTCAGACGGAAGGTCTGAACCGATAAAAGGCATGGTTGCAACGACTTAGGCACGAAGCCATTCGTCGGAAATGTGGTTGTGGGGTCACAAGCCCGGGGGATTTATTTAATTATTCATCATTTGATGCGAAATGACATGGTCGATGGACAGATGATGATTTTGATTTATTGGGGATCATGGAAGATATCTACGTTGAAGATCAATTTTTTATTTTTCTATATTTTCGTAGGCAGTTGTGGCTATTTTGGTTTAGAGTATATTTAGTAGACTATGTGTTTTGTTTTATTTTAAGGTTAAGGATAATGTTGATGTAAAAAGTAGAAAAATATTGGGTCTATTTGTAATTGTATTTTTCTATAAATAATAGAAGCTAACCCTAATTAGGGTTAAGAAATGGTTAGAAAAAAAATTGGCAGCACGTCTATGTGTTTCTTTTCCTGGCGAGATGCCCAACCCTCCCTGCTTCCTCTGGTGAGATGCCGAACCCCTCTGATTTCCTTCTGGCGTGAGGCCTAATCCCCGATCTCTCATATTCTTCTCGTTTGTGTTCACCCATCGAAACCCCACTTCCCTTCTTCTTTTTAGTTTGATCCTGCCATTCCCGTCGCTCACCACCCCAACCCCATATACTTCTTCCGTAGCAAGCCCCTTCCCCCACTACTCACTTTACTTTCTTTCATTTACCGAAGTTATCCCCCACCTATTGTTCATCTTCCCCATCCCTTTCCCTCACTGTGAATGACGCCGCAAGGGAGCCCATCCTAGTCGGCTACCTACGGTCGTCCGCCTCCGCTGCTGTAACGCCCCGAGATTATGCAGTGGAAACAATCGGGAATGTAAACAGTCGGCTAGTACGTCTCGAGCAAGCAATATAATCAGACCGCAAGACAATCACACTAAAGTAATTGCATAAGTTAATTTTTCCAAACTTCACTTTATTCCATAATAATAATATCAAAGTACACAAGATCCTTGACTCTTAACACTCTTACATCATAGACTCAAGAAAAATAGAAAATTACAACAAGACTCGACTAGACATCTGGTACTATGGCTTCTCTCGATTCATTTGACCTTCAATCACTCTCGGACCCGTTACTTGTATAATCTGAATCCGATTCATCTACACTTTCTGAAACATTTAACAAAGTAGGTAATGAGCACACTTGCCCAGTAGGTATCTTCGTATCAACATGAAGATAAATTTAAGTGATTAATATTTTAGCTCTAGAGAATAAGATAAATCATGCGAATATGGCAAAGCAAATGAATAAAGCCAAAGTAACAAGTTATGATCACGATGAGATATGAGAATATGATTGATCGAGTATATGACAAGAATGTAAATTTGGCCTTTCCATGAACAAGAATGTACTTTTCATAACCATGAAGGCTATGCACTAGAAAGTCATGTAACAAGCAAGAAAGTACTTATCGCTTAATAGCAAGTACTTCGTGAATTTACGTGGATCTTTATTCACATCCATTGATTTTCACTTATTTATAAAAAAAGTACTCCTAACACAATGCGACGCCAGTAGCATCATACCCTATGGTTTACAGTATGTTTCCGACAATCAGCCGAAGAGACTAGCATAGAGCCCTTGAACACAATCAGTGCTCGAACTGTATCTTCAAGTATAAATCAAGCTACTTCCATGATTATAACAATAATATGGCCAATAATATACAAGTTCAATAATTCCATGATAAGGCAACCAAGGTGTAGAACGTACCAATAATTGATCATGAGAATTCAAGAGATGCATTAATAACTAGGTTATGCTATGGAGAAAATTTTACAACATAACGGTACATTCATTATCTTTCATATTTTTAACATTGACTTATTAACATATGTTCAGAGTCCAGATAATTCTAAGACCATCCAGGAACTCAAAAAAATAACCCCAAAGGTCAAACCTCGGGTTAGACAATTCTAGGAACCAAGCGGTCGTTTACTGGACCGTTTCTTGAGATAAGCGGTCTAGTGCAGGCCCGTTTTACGTTTGAAATAGAAAAGTCGACATAGTGAAATCTACTGGATCCTAGCGGTCACGGTAAAGGCTGCTTAGTGACTGTAGCGGTCTAGGATATGGCCGCAAAGGTCAAGATCTCACAAAACACCGGTAAAGGTGCTTTCTAGACAATGGGTTTTTATGGTACAACCATCTCGACGTCCTAGTTGGAATCCCAGGGTCGCGAAGTTTTACGAAGGCCTTGAAACAAGATTTCCTAGTCCGTTGGATGGAATATCCAATGGAGAGGTTATCAAGTCCAAGATTGTGTACTTAATGTACAAAAGTGTAACTAATGACAACATACCGGGATATGTGCCATGTACTTAAGAAAATGACTCTAGAAGAGAAAGATAATGGTAACAACGATCAAATCATGACTAGTCCATGAATCATTTAAATTTAAGTTAATTACAAAAGTATATGATTTGGTCATGAAAATAACATAAGTTTAAAAATAATTCTAAGTGCATAAAGAATCATGAACTCTACTATAATATCCTATTAACATAACTAGGTATATAAAAATATTACTTGAAACTGGAGTAAAACCTACTTAACTAGGCTTAACATATAATAATTAGGGCTAATTTGCAATATGTTTCGGGTTAACAACATTACAGAAATCAGAAAACAAAAATGGTCTAGTGTAGGACCGTTTCATTGGGCCAAAACGGTCTATCGTACGACTGCTAATGTTTCTGGTGGTCTACAGGAGGACCGTTTCTTCCTGTGTTAACAGAAACTCAATGATAATAAAATAAAATACTAATCTAAGGCATATCATGCATGGAAATCAACATGAAAAAACTTCTATGGCATGGTAGAGCGAATATAGGCCAACAATATGCATGGGTTTGTGTAATAAACAAGAAAATTCTCCTTTTTAACTTAATTAGGGCTAAGAATTATGCATGAGGAGTATACTAACTGCATAGTCCCAATAAATCATAAAATTCTCAGGGTACAATGCATGAAATCGGCAGAAATTATAGGGCTTTTATATATCCATAATGTCATGTTTAAGCCGTTCATGAGATAACCTACCTTCGTCCTAGACTTTAGACTTCGAATTTTGGGGTGGAAGTTAACCTTAGTTCCTGCTCTTCCTAAACTGAACCAGCAACTTCGTGGCCTTCTATCTCTTGATTCCCTTTACCTATGATCATGAAATTTGGAGGGTAAGAACAGGGTACTAAATTTAACAAATAACTCTAAAGAAACTCTTTCTAATTACCTCGTTTAGGATTTCTATCTCGCTGATCAATCTGACCTGGTCACACAGGTTCCTGAGATTCTTGTGCTGAACCAGCGACTTTAGACGTTTCTAACTTCCTGTTGGCTTGATCTCCTAGAATGAAATTTTGAGAAAAGTTAGATCTAACTAAAATGAACAAATTCTTAGAAGAAACTTACCTCTAATTCGACCTCCTTGCCTTAGTTCTACGTGAGCCAAAAGTAAGGGTCGCGTAGGTGAGATCTGGGGTCTATGTATTGGGTTTAACTAGGGTTTCATGAATTAGAATGATACTTGAGTCCTAATCTGGTATTAGATCGATCTATGAGAGTCCCAAGCATGCTTACAAGTCTACATACTTCGATCTCTAGGAGTTTAGACTCCAAATATCCAATCTTTTTACACTTTCTTCCACTCACGAAATCTACAGAGCCTAGCAGTCTAGGGCTAGACCGTTTCTTGTTCCATGCGGTCTCACGATAGACCGTTTTCTATCCCGGCGTTGAATTTGAAACTAGTTCAATCTATCTTGATATTATCCCATGTTATTATCCATTTATTTATCTACCAAAGAGTAATTATCCGCCCTTAAATTCTGGAAATACAGTAGTCTAAGCTTCTAGAACATGGGCCAAACCTTATGGGCTTGGTTTTGGGTCATTTTAAGACTATTGGATTTATTTACATAGTATTGGGGCTTTAATAATTAGATTAATTAACTATAATTCATGTAATAGCCCATTGGCCTTGAATTAATACTAGAAAAATCTTAGAAAATCTAATTATGTTTTTAGAAAATTTTAAAATACTGTTTATAAAATCTTGGGGTATTACACCCTCCCCCACTTAAGAGAATTTGGTCCTCAAATTCAATATATAGATTTTATGGAGAGTGTACTTACAGTTGAATAGCTCGAGAAATCTCTTGCGCATAGCTTCTTCAGTTTCCCATGTTGCTTCATGTGGCCATGACTAGGTCCATTGGATTTTGACCATAGGAATGGTTTTATTCCGAAGTTGACGTACTTCTCATTCAATGATCTTGACTGGCTTTTGCTCGTGTGTCAAGTCCTTTTTAATCTCTAGGTTGTCGTAAGTAATGACATGGAATGGATCAGGTACATACTTCTTGAGCATTGAGACGTGAAATACATCATGAACTTCAGATAGTTGAGGGGGTAAAGCTATTCGGTACGCGACTTCCCCAACCCTTTCGAGAACTTCAAAGGGGCCAATGAATCTTGGAGTAAGCTTACTTTTGATACCGAATCTTCGAATACCTCGACCTGGAGAAACCTTAAGAAATACTTGGTCTCCTAATTGAAATTCCAGGTCGTGCCTTCGATTATCAGCATATGATTTCTGTCTATCTTGAGCCATCTCAAGTCTTTCCCGAATAAGCTTTATCTTCTCAGTAGTATCCCTAATGATACCGAGGTCGAGAAATTGCCTTTCTCCTACTTTATTCCAGCAAATAGGTGATCGACAGCTTCTACCATACAGAGCCTCAAATGGTGCCATATGAATGCTAGCCTGATTGTTATTGTTATAGGCAAATTCCACTAGAGGTAAATGGCCGTGCCAACTTCCTCCAAAGTCAATAGCACAAGCTCTGAGCATATCTTCCACCACCCGATTTGTCCTTTCAGTTTGACCATCAGTTTGTGAATGGAACGCAATACTAAAATTAAGTCGGGTTCCTAATGAATGTTGAAGACCTTTCCAGAATTGTGATGTGAACCGAGGATCTCGGTCGGATATAATGGTGACAGGGACACCATGTAGTTTGACAATCTCCTTCATGTACAATGCTGCTAGTACATCCACAGACCATCAACTTTTAATTGGTAGAAAATGTACAGATTTAGTTAATCGGTCTATGATCACCCATATACCATCATGTCCTCCTCTTGTCTTAGGTAAACCCATGATAAAATCCATCCCTATACTTTCCCATTTCCACTTGAGAATATTCAAGGGGTTTAATTTTCAAGCGGGTCTTAAATGTTCTACTTTTACTTGTTGACAAGTGAGTCATCGGGACACAAAATCTGCTACTTCTCTCTTCATGTTGGGCCACCAAAAGTTTCTTTTCAAATCTTGATACATCTCGATATCACGAGGGTGAATGGCATATCTTGATTTGTGAGCTTCTTCCATGATCAATTTATTAGTGTCATCATGATTCGGCACGCAAATTCGATCCTTAAATAATAGTCTTCCATCATTTAAGATAGAAAAATCTGATCTCTAATCAATATTATCCGTAATCTCCATCAATGTGGGGTCATTTTCTTGCAAGTGGACTATGTCCTTGATCAATGTAGGTTGAGACCTTATATTGGCAATCATACCTCCTTCTCCTTCTCTATCAATATCGAGATTTAAATGAGAAAAATCTTCAATAAGACAAGTTATACCTTTCCTGAGGCTTGCTAGGGTTGCCATTAGTTTCCTGCTAAGAGCGTCAGCTACCGCATTTGCTTTCCCTGGATGATATTGGATAGTAAAGTCAAATTCTTTGAGATACTCCAACCATCTGCGTTGTTGCATATTTAATTCCTTCTGGGTGAAGAGATATTTCAGACTTTTATGATCTGAAAATATAGTCAATTTCTTCCCATAAAGGTAATGTCGCCAAATTTTTAAGGTGAATATAACAGTTGCCAATTTCAGATCATGCACAGGGTAGTTTTCTTCGTGACACTTTAACTGTCTTGATGAATAGCAAATCACCTTTCCACTTTGCATAAGGACGCATCCTAGGCCAATACCAGACGCATCCGTATAGACTTCAAATCCACCACCCTTTGTCGGTAGCGTTAATATTGGTGCAGTGGTAAGGTGTTAATTAAGAGTTTGAAAACTCTTTTCGCAATCCTTCGACCATATAAAAGGATTCTTCTTTCTTGTGAGTCTAGTCAAAGGAATGATGATTTTTGAGAAATCTTTGATAAATCTTCTGTAATAATCAGCCATACCTAGAAAACTTCTGACTTCAGACACGGTCGTTGGCCGGCTCAATTTCTTAACAACTTATATTTTGGAAGGGTCGACAGCGATACCTTTTTTTTTTGTCAAAACACCTAATGGAACAAAGGGAGAGTGCACCCCTTTCCAGCGGAAAGGAATGTTCTCACTCCACCTTCGTATCACTAGATGCAACTTTTATTGCTTGAAAGAATGTATAAGAGTTCTAAGAGGGGAGTGCCCCTTGAGTACACAATGAAAGGAAAGAAATACTATATCTGTACAATGCCAAGTGTAAATCAAGGAAGAAAAACTATGACTATGTACATCGAATGCGAATGTTGGGGATGCAAGAGGCATCGGCTGTGATATATCCTCTCGCCATGGTTGGGACCTCCCTTGCAGATAATAATTCAATATTATGACCCATGAAAACTGCATAATTGGCCAAAGCATCTGTGACCTGATTTGTTTCCCTATAAGTATGAACAATGGGACAATGCAATGTGCTGATGGCTTCCTGTAACTTGTTCCACCAGGGGAGAAGTGACAAGGGAGGATTTCTTTTCTCTTTGAGCAAGTCAATCAGAGCTTTAGAATCAGAGTATATTATGGAAATGGGAATGTTGTGTAGCTGATCCAGTCTTATGCCATCGAGAAGAGCTCGTCCTTTTGCCACCATATTCGATCCATATCCATAGAAATAAGAAAAACCCAGTAGCATTTTCCCATGAGGATCTCTGAAGCAACCACCTCCTCCTAAGGGACCGGGGTTGCCTTTGTTGGCGCCATCCACGTTAAGGAAGAAAAGGGATTTGGGGGCAAGCCATCGAACAATAAAGCATGAGATGACCTTATGTTTTATGGTAATGCCCAAGGAGTGGAGAGCTTGAATATTGAACATGGTACCAGCACTGTGTTTAAAGGTTATCTGCTGCATAATTTGGATAGTATCCTCTAGGATTTGATCAGCAATTTGAGAGAAATTAATTCTAATGCCTTCAAACCTGTTGTAGCATCTGTTCTTCTAGACTTCCCATAATATCAGCATGACCACTAACAAAGTGACAAAGCCTTGCGGACTATGCACTGTTACCAGATTGAGTATATACTGTAAACGACTGTTTATGTTTCTTATTTCTAAATATGAGTTGTCAAGAATAGGGTCAAATTTATTCCATAGATAAGTAGCCATTTCACTATAAAGAAATAGGTGATCCAAATCTTCAACTGCATGAGAAAGTGAGCAACAATTACAGTAAGATGCAAAGTAAATTCCACTATTTTGAACCTGACTGTCAACCAACACTGCATGATTAAGGACATTCCAGTAAAACAAAGAAGCACGGGGAGGAAACATTCTATGCCATAGTTTGATAGCTGAAGTACCTTCAGTTTGCCCTTTAATGTAATTGTATGTGGACTTGATGTCAAAGTCTCCAGATTTGGTAAAAGACCATATAGAAATGTCTTCCCCATCCTGTATGGTAAATCTACCTATCTCAGACTGCAAGTTCTTATCTTCAATGGCCTACCATACTGGAGGTTGGTGATCAACCAAAACATCTTGAACAGAGCAATCTACAGGCATGGGTGTGTTTTGGAAATAAGAATGTTCTACCAGAGGCTTCTCCTTGTACCAAACATCTTTGAGAAAATTAGTTTTTGCACCATTGTTAACAATCTTCCGCATACCTAACATCAGAACTGCCCGAGCTTTATCAAAGTCTCTAGCTTTGATACCAGCTGGGAAGGGGGTTTTGCAATCTGAAATATGCTGGCCTTGAATGTATTTACTTCTAGTAAAATTTGCCCATAAAGAATTGCAATGTAAAGAGAGCCATAATTGCTTGACATAAAAACACAGTTGGATGTCCCTTAATATGCTGATGCCCAAACCACCTTCAGCTCTGGATCGGCATATTTTGTCCCAAGAAACCCAGTGCTTCCTCTGATTGGTTTCTAGCCCTTGCCATAAGAAGTTAGCACAGATTTTCTACACTTGTTTTTGAATTGTGTATGGGATGGCAGTAGCACTTGCTGAATATATAGGAATTGAGGATAGCACCGACCTGATGAGTATAATCCTGCCATCCTATGACAGGAATTTACTTTGCCATCCAGCAAGTTTAGCATCAACTTTGTCCAGTAAGTATTTGAAGTGGGGTGTTTTAATTCTGCCTTTGAAAAGTGGAATCCCCAAATATTTAATACTCCCAATTCTATGTTGGAAACTAGTTAGCTGACAGAGCCGGGCAACAGCATGACTTGGCATTCCCTTAGATGCCATGAAAGAGCTTTTGTGTGTGTTGATCCGTTGACCAGATGATTCTTCATACCTTCTCAGAAATTTAAGCAAAGCTTTGATAGAAGGGAGTCCACCATTTATGAATATAATGGAATCATCAACATATAAGATATGAGAGATGGGCATAACACCATGGGGTAGATGATAGTATGTTCATTGACCAGAGCTAAAAAGATGGCTAAGACCATGGCTAAGTACCTCCTTTGCTAACACAAATAGAGCTGGAGCTAATGGGTCACCTTGCCTCACCCCTCTAGAGGATTTAAAATAACCATGTGTATGACCATTCAAGGCAATAGAGAACCAGCAGTTCATTAGGCGCTGAGCAATGAGGGAAATGAATCTGTTAGAAAACCCAAATTTTCTCATAACAGTGAGGATGAAATCCCATTCAATTCGATCATAGGCTTTAGCCATATCAAGTTTGATCAGAACATTATGCCCTCGGACTGGTCTATCAATGTCCATGAACAACTCTTTAGCTAACAAAAAGTTTTCAGTGATTGCTCTACCACTTATGAAGCCACTTTGTTGTTCAGATATGATTGAAGGAAGAATATGTTTCAAACAATCACAAATGACTTTAGATACAATTTTGTATACAAAATTGCATAAGTTGATGGGCGTAAAATCTGCAAAGGAGATGGGTTGCTTTACCTTTGGGATCAAACATAGTCTGGTGGAAGTCACACCCTTCGGAAGGCCCCATCCTTGAAAGAAGCTTTGAATGGCATGGATGACATCTTTCCAACAATGTCCCAACAATGAGTGAAAAAATTGCCAGTGAATCCATCTAGACCAGGGGAGCTATTATCGGACAGTGAGAAAACACAGCTTTTGATTTCTTCAGACGAAGGTGTAGCATATAGAAGCATGTTCTGTTCTTTAGTGATAAGATTAGGGATGACTAATAGGAGTTGATCATCAATGCTGTGACTTTCAGATGATAGCTGATTTTTGAAGAACTCCACTGCTCCATTCAATAACACTGCTTGATCCTCCTCCCAGATGCCATCAATTTTTAGACTGTGAACATAGTTTCTCTGTCTCCTTATCTTAGTGTAATGATGAAAAAAAATTGTGTTTCTGTCTCCATAATTAATCCATTAAATCCGAGATTTCTGAAACCAAAATATTTCTTCTCGATAAAGGGATAATCTCACCTGAGCATTAGCTTTTTGAAGAATTTCTCGATTCTGCATAGTAGGATTATCATCAAAACTTTTTAAAGCCTATAACATATGAGCTTATGCATTTTCTTTAGCTAAATGAATGCTGCCAAATATCTCTTTATTCCATCTATTCAGTGCAGCCTTCAACTGCTTAAGCTTTTCCTGTAGGGAATAAAAGGGGTGGCAGGTATGCATCTGCTTGCTCCAATGTTGATTTACAAACTCTAGGAAATCAGAATGTGTATGCCACATTTGTTGGTATATAAACATGCCAATTGTAGCTTTCATTGGAAGCAATGATATAAGCATAGGAGCATGATCAGAAGGTCCTCTGGCTAAATGCTTAACTGACAGATTGAAAGGGAAATTTAACAAATTTGCATTGTAAAGAACCCTGTCCAGTCGAGCTGGAATGTGAGAAGTTCCAGTTTGGTTGTTAGACCATGTAAAAGGAGAACCTGAATACCCAGCATCTATAAGCCCAATGGCTGTTATAAAACTTTGAAAATCTATCATTGCAACTGTAGAAGGCATGTTACCACCAATCTTTTCTTCAGGAGTGGTTATGTAATTAAAATCACCACCAATGATCCAGGGAATGTTAACCTCTTGGCTGAATTCCATTAAACCATCAAACATATCCCTTCGAGAACTAATACTGCATGATGCATATATTGAAGTGAAGTACATATAAATGGAGTTGTTATCTTTGAGAGCAACAGTAATGTATTGAGAATGCTATTCAATCACATCAAGACATATACCAGAGTTATGAAATAACCATAATTTTGACTTTGCACCATTGTTTCCTAGAATAGAATGAAGGTGAATGCTACGGGCCACTTTGTTAGCATGACTGAAATCAATTCGAGGTTCAGATATTACAGCTATGCAAATTTTATGAGCTTTAATTGTCCGAGCAAGGCTTCTAACAGTAGCCTTGTTCCCCATGCCCCTAACATTCCATATTAGGGCTGAGTTAATCATGGGAAGAAGATGATGGGGGGTTAGAGGCCAATACCTTGGCTTTGGCTCTTGTAAGTCGGGCATCAGTAATGAGATCCCCTGGAATTGTTGAAACCTCATTTACTTCTTTGACTTGAGGTAAAATTGAAGTGTTTCTATTGCTCTGACTAAACATCCGAGAATTTTCTGATGCTGCCAATTTAGAAATTTTGCTTGAGCTAATGATTTGAATATCTTTAATGCCCAAATTTTGAGAGTTAAGTGACATGGCGGGCTTCTCCTTCATCTGAGGCATTAGAATAATTTGGGTTGAAGGGAGCTCCTCAAGAATCGCATAGTCTGCTAAAGTATCTTCAGTATCTGTAGTAGATGAAGTGTTCTGGTTTTCATTGGCATTCTTGCAAACATTTAAAAGGCTTGCATTGGATTCTGAAGGACCAATAACAATTTGATCACCAATAGTGAAGTCATCGGTATTTTCTGCATCCCCCCTCTTTAGCATAAAATTCTCCTCAGCAACACATTCTTCCGATAGGTGATTCAGTACAGAAAATCTGTTAACATCATTGACTATCAATTTGGGGCTGGGCATTCTAAGCAGCCGAGGTTTGTATTCCTGTCGGATGATTTTCTGAGCTTTCAGGAGAGTGGCATTGCCCAAAGGCTGATGATTACGATTCATATTCTTCTTTTGTTTCTTCTTACACTCATCTTCCGTATGTCCAATTTTGTGGCAATGGGAGCATAGATATGGCAGCCTGTGGTAGTTAATCGACTGCCAGAAACCACTATCTTCCATTCCAATCCACATTCCGCTTTTCCTCTGTGCAGCAAGATCTAAATCGATGCATACAAGCACCTCAGATGTATCAATCATCGCGTATGCTGCATCGTGAATCCGTAGAACAGGTCCAATGTTCCCTGCAATGGATCGAAGCAGATCCTCATGATAGAAGTTTACATGCAATGCCGGAAAACCTATCCATACAGGCACAACTGATGGATCTGAATCAAAATTGAAGTCATGTGACCATCTAAAAAACCTGAATAGGAAACCTTTGATGTATAGGTTCTTCTGAAGTAGAGTTTTAAGGAAATCGACCTCGCAGCCTAGCCGGATTAAGATGTGTCTGGAGTTCATCCGGCTGAGAATGAAATCTGAGCTAAGGTGCAGTCTCTGCGAAAGGCAAGCTTTAATGTCAGGGATTGAAGGTTGACCATAGGAGCGCCTGGCTATAATGGCATTCTAGAGATGACTGCAGGACATCTGAATCTCCTCCTGTGAAAAAAAGACCGTTGGCTCTCCTTTGTCTGTGTAAGCCGGAGCCTTCACCTGGAAAGAGAGCCGCGAATGCTGCTACGTTTCAATGAGAGTCTGGGCATAGGATTTTCTTGGAGCTACTTCAATGGCATCAGCACGACCAGTTTTGACAATTCTAAGAGGAGGATGGGCATCCCCCACTGTACCAGCCATGGCTGGAAGGGGGGGACGTGCCGGAGGGAACAGAGAAAGCAGGGTGGGAGCAGTAGAAACCGGAGCTTCTCTCACTAGGAATCTAGAGAGAGAGATGTTTTTTATTATTTTGGTCTCTATGACAGCAATACCTTCCTTTGAAATAATATGGCCAAGGAAAGAGACCTCCTTTAGCCAGAACTCGCACTTACTAAGCTTTGCCAAAAGTTTGTGCTCTCTTAGCATTTGCAAGGCTATTCTTAAGTGCTCTTCATATTCCTCCTTTGTTTTGGAGTATATAAGAATATCATCAATGAAGACGACTATAAACTAGTCAAGATAAGGCCTGAAAATATTATTCATGAGTTGCATAAATGTTGCCGGGGCATTGGTTAACCCGAACAGCATTACCACGAATTCATAGTGGCCATATCTGCTCTGAAAAGTAGTTTTGTGTATGTCTTCATCTTTGATCTTGAGCTGATGATAACCTGACCTCAGGTCTATCTGGGAGAAATATTTTGCTCTTGAAATCTGATCAAAGAGTTCATCTATACACGGCAACGGATATTTATTCTTAATTGTGAGTTGATTCAGTCGCTGGTAGTCGATACATAGCCTGAGGGATCCATCCTTCTTCTGGACGAATAGAACTGGCGCACCCCAAGAGCATGTGCTAGGTCGAATAAAACCCATGTCTAATAACTCCTGAAGTTGTTTCTTCAATTCCTTGAGCTCTGTGGGGGGAGGGAGCTATTGAAATAGGTGCTGCTCCGGGAATGAGTTCAATGAAGAAGTTTACTTCCCTTAAGGATGGTAAACTGGACAAATCTGATGGAAATACATCAGGAAACTCATTCACAATGAGAATATCTTCTAAGATAATTCCCTTGGATTCAGTGATGATTACGGAAGCAAGAAAAACATCACATCCTTGCGAAATAAGTTTGCAAGCGTGAAGAGATGAAATAATGGTAGGATGCTTCCTATATTTGATAGCAAGGAAGGAAAACTGTGGAAGACCTGGTTTTCGAAAAGAGATAATATGGTTGCGATAATTTATATAGGCGCCGTGGTCTACGAGCCAATCTACACCTAAAATAGCATCGTAGCCCTTCATGTCAAGGCATACGAGGTTTGCAGAAAGATTGTGACTTTCTACCATTACCTCACTATCGGGGTAGTAGGTTGTAAGTTTGATTCCGGGACCTAATGGTGTAGTGATTGCTAGGTCCGAAGGTAGAGGAACTGATGAAATTGGCAAGGTTTTTGTGAAAGCAATAGATATAAAGGAATGAGAAGCACCAGTATCAAATAGTATGAATGTCAGATGGGAATAAATTTGGATAGTACCTTCCATTAACCCATCGTTCTTGGGCGCTTCTTCATCTTCCATAATAGCATTAAGATGAGCATGTCGCTTACGTCCACCATTGGGTGATTGTTTCTTCATAAGGGGGCGATCCGGCAGGCGGTGCTCCTGGCTGCCACATCGTAAACAAGTGCCGAGACGCTTCCAGCATTCTTCGACTGAGTGGCCAAACTTCTCACAAAACGTGCAAGCCGCCATGACTTGCTTCTCTTCTTCTTTGACCTTCTTGTTCTTGTGGTAGCCACTGTCACTCCCGTTCCGGGATCTCATCTTGCTATCATGGGATTTGTAAGGTTCCACGATACTAAAAATTTCCCTTTTTCCATGCCAATCAGACCTTCAGCTCGGCTCCTCTCCCTTGCCTTTAAGTTTTTCGACCTTCTCGAAGGTCCTTTCACATAGATGTTCCCGTTGGACCATCTCCGCATATGTACGGATATTCTGAGACCTAAGTTGTTGAATAAAGCCAGGCTTAAACCGTCCATAAATCGGTTAGCATTTAATAAGTCGATACTAACCAGATGAGGAGCATAAGGCGCCAGCCTAGAAAATTAGAGTTCATACTCGGCTACTGTCATCATGCCTTGATGTAACGAAGCAAATTACATAGCTTTCTTCTCCTTAACATGTTCGGAGAAGTATTTTCTTTGGAAGAGTGTAAGGAAACCTTCCCAAGTATGTGGTGCATCTTGAGGCGGTGTAGGAATTGACTTCCACCATGTACGGGCAATTTTATTGAGTTGGAACGTAGCAAGATGAACCTTCTCTTGGTCGGCACGTTGCATAACCTCAAATATGCGGTTCATTTCGTCAATCTAATTCTCTGCTTCATATGGATTAGAGGAACCAAAAAATCGTGGAGGATTTAGGCTCCTGAAGTTGCGGTACAGATCACCAGCACCAGCTCTTGCGCCGGCTTGTGCCGTGTTTTGCAATGCCTGGTTGAGACCCGCAACGGTCTGTTGCATTTCATCCCAATCAACACGGTGGGCCATCGTAAGAATGAGGTACCTGAGAAGAGCGATAGATTTGTTTTTCTTCATAGAATTTTAAAGAAAGTTAGCTTGAAGATATATTCTAAACAACTAGCTCATCCGGGTTCTACCCAATTTCTCACATGGGTTGGGAGTTTCTTTCCTAGTTTCATAGGTGTGGGTCCTTAAACATTGGACTTAGCCTATGACATGACTTCTTCCCTAGGACTCCTAGTCCTAGGCTCTGATACCACTCTAACTGTCACGCCCCGAGATTATGCAGCAGAAACAATCGGGAACGTGAACAGTCAGCTAGTACGCCTCGAGCAAGCAATATAATCAGAGCGCAAGACAATCACACTAAAGTAATTGCACAAGTAAAGTTTTCCAAACTTCACTTTATTCCATAATAATAATATCAAAGTACACAAAATCCTTGACTCTTAACACTCTTACATCCTAGACTCAAGAAAAATAGAAAATTACAATAAGACTCGACTAGACATCTGGTACTATGGCTTCACTCGATTCGTTTGACCTTCAATCACTCTCGGACCCGTTACTTGTATAATCCGAATCTGATTCATCTGTATTTTCTAAAACATTTAAGAAAGTAGGTAATGAGTACACTTGCCCAGTAGGTGTCTTTGTATCAACATGAAGGCAAATTTAAGTGATTAACATTTTAGCTCTAGAGAATAAGATAAATCATGCGAATACGGCAAAGCATATGATTAAAGCCAGAGTAACAAGTTATGATCATGACGAGATAAGAGAATATGATTGATCCAGTATATGACAAGAATGTAAATTTGGCCTTTTCATGAACAAGAATGTAACAAGAATGTACTTTTCATAACCATGAAGGTTATGCACTAGAAAGTCATGTAACAAGCAACAAAGTACTTATCGCTTAATAGCAAGTACTTCGTGAATTTACGTCGATCTTTATTCACATCCGTGGATTTTCACTTATTTATAAAGAAAGTACTCCCAACGTAATGCGACGCCAGTAGCATCATACCCCATGGTTTACAGTATATTTTCGATAATCAGTCGAGGGAACTAGTATAGAGCCCTTGAACACAATCAGTGCTCGAACTGCATCTTCAAGTATAAATCAAGCTACTTCCACGACTATAACAAAAATGTGGCCAATAATGTACAAGTTTAACAATAATTCCATGATAAGGCAACCAAGGTATAGAACGTACCAATAATTGATCATGAGAATTCAAGAGATGCATTAATAACTAGGTTATGCTATGGAGAAAATTAAACAACATAACGGTACATTCATTATCGTTCATATTTTTAAAATTGACTTATTAACATAGCTTCAGAGTCCAGATAATTCTAAGACCATCCAGGAACTCAAAAAAAACAACCCTAAATGTCAAACCTAGGGTTAGACAATTCTAGGAACCAAGCGGTCATTTACTGGGCCGTTTCTTGAGACAAGCGGTCTAGTGCAGGACCGTTTTACGTATGAAACAGAAAAGTCGACATAGTGAAATCTCCTGGATCCTAGCGGTCATAGTAAAGGCTGCTTAGTGACTGTAGCGGTCTAGGATATGGCCGCAAAGGTCCAGATCTCACAAAACACCGGTAAAAGTGCTCTCTAGACAATGGGCTTTTATGGTACAACCAACTCGGCATCCTAGTTGGAATCCCAGGCTCGTGGAGTCTTACGGAGGCCTTGAAACAAGATTTCCTAGTCTGTTGGAAGGAATATCCAATGGAGAGGTTATCAAGTCCAAGATTATGTACTTAATGTGCAAAAGTGTAACTAATGATAACATACCGGGATATGCGCCATGTACTTAAGAAAATGACTCTAGAAGATAAAGATAATGGTAAGAGCGATCAAATCATGACTAGTCCATGAATCATATAAATTTAACTTAATTACAAAAGTATATGATTTGATCATGAAAATAACATAAGTTTTAAGATAATTCTAAGTGCATAAAAAATCATGAACTCTACTAGAATATCTTGTTAACATAACTAGGTATATGAAAGTATTACTTGAAACTGGAGTAAAACCTACTTAACTTGGCTTAACATATAATAATTAGAGCTAATCTACAATATGTTTCAGGTTAAGAACATTACAGAAATCATAAAATGAAAACAGTCTAGTGTAGGACCGTTCCACTGGGCCAAAACGGTCTATCGTACGACCGCTAGTGTTTATGGCGGTCTACAGGAGGACCGTTTCTTCCTGTGTTAATAGAAACTCAATGATAATAAAACAAAATACTAATATAAGGCATATCATGCATGGAAATCAACATGAATAAACTTCTATAGCATGGTAGAGCGAATATAGGCCAACAATATGCATGGGTTTGTGTAATAAACAAGAAAATTCTCCTTTTTAACTTAATTATGGCTAAGAATTATGCATGAGGAGTATACTAACTGCATAGTCCCAATAAATCATAAAATTATCACGGTACAATGAATGAAATCGATTGAAATCATAGGGCTTTTATCCCTAATGTCATGTCTAAGATGTTCATGAGATAACCTACCTTCGTCATGGACTTTAGACTTCGAATTTAGGGCTGGAGATTAACCCTAGTTCCAACTCTTCCTGAACCGAACCAGCAACTTCGTGGCCTTCTATCTCTTGATTCCATTTACCTATGACCACAAAATTTGGAGGGTAAGAAGAGGGTACTAAATGGAACAAATAACTCTAAAGAACCTCTATCTAATTACCTCGTTTAGGGTTTCTATCTCGCTGATCAATCTGACCTGGTCGCACAGATTCCTGAGATTCTTGTGCTGAACCAGCGACTTTAGATGCTTCTAACTTCCTATTGGCTTGATCTCCTAGAATGAAATTTTGAGGAAAGTTAGATCTAACTAAAATGAATAAATTCTTAGAAGAAACTTACCTTTAATTCGACCTCCTTACCTTAGTTCCACACGAGCCAAAAGTAAGGGTCGCGTAGGTCAGATATGGGGTCTATTTATAGGGTTTAAATAGGATTTCATGGATTAGAACGATTCTAGAGTCCTAATTAGGTATTAGATCGATCTCTGAGAGTCCCAAGCATGCTTACAAGTCTACATACTTCGATCTCTACGAGTTTAGACGCTAAAAATCCAATCTTTTTGCACTTTCTTCCACTCACAAAATCTGCAGAGCCTAGTAGTCTATGGCTAGACCGTTTCTTGTTCCATGCGGTCTCACGATAGACCATTTTCTATCCCGGCACTGAATTTGAAACTAGTTCAAACTCTCTTGATATTATCCCATGTTATTATCCATTTATTTATCTACCAAAGAGTAATTATCCCCCCTTAAATTCTGCAAATACACTAGTCTAAGCTTCAAGAACATGGGCCAAACCTTATGGGCTTGGTTTTAGGTCGTTTTGGGACTATTGGATTTATTTACATAGTATTGGGCTTTAATAATTAAATTTAATTAACTATAATTCATTTAATAGCCCATTGGCTTTGAATTAATTCTATAAAAATCTTAGAAAATCTAATTATGTTTCTAGACAATTTTAAAATATTATTTATAAAATCTTCAGGTATTACAACCGCACCTGCTGGCATCATCCTGGCTGGACCACCTGCTGCGAGCCACCCCGACACCGGTCGCACCTATGTTCGCCGCAGCTGTTCGCCCATGTGTCGGTGACGACCGCAGCCAACGCAATAGCAGCCGTAGGCCTCCCCAACGCTGGCCATTGCGGCCAGCCACCCCGGGCCACTCCCAGTCGACACCTGCAGCCATGCGAGCACCGTTGGCCACTGTTTCTTTCCCCGGGATTCTCATGTGAATAGCAACCATCATCCACAAACATGCTTGCTCACTCAACAGCAGTTGCAGGAGGATGAGCCCTCTAACATTCTGGAACCAAGTGGGCAACAAGCTTATCTCCACTCGGATTGAAAAAAAAAGCAGTCACCGTCCACGGTAATTATCATCGAACCTAAATTGTTGTTGATCTGATTTGCCACGGGCCCTTTCAAATCTTAATCTATATCATTAAGTCTACACCACATGCTTATGGTTGAGTTGATCTACATGTGTGATGGAAGGAAAGTAGTCTTGCAATACGAGCTATTGAGCAACCCATTATTGTGAGATTATATTATTGAAAGTTGGTCTTCTATTATTTACGAAGTTATTTTTTATTCTGAAACATGATTCATGTGAATTAAACTATTTTGAGGGGGTGAATCATTTTTGTCCTGCATCAAATTGGTATCAGAGCTTAAGGGAATCAACTTATTTTCATAAGTTGAGGTCGTGAATTTTATAATCGGTATGCTTCCTCTTCCGATTATTTTTGCTGCATATTTACCTAATGGACAATGAACATAAATTGATTTACATGAGTCGGATGATAGGAATTAGATTTCACCTGACATTGTTAAATCACTTGCCAAGACTGAAGAAATTGTAATTGAGGGTGACCGTGTATTTGTGGAGTTCTATAAGAAATTCAAACCAGTCACGTATGATGATGGAGCTTGGTGTGACATTGGGTCAATGGCTGACACTTACATTAATTTAGGAAGAAGGTGGTTAGAAGAAAGAAGTGTTGTTATTGATCCAGAAAGGAAAACTTGCATCCTGACACATGATATCTTGCCTGGTGAATTTATTTTTTATAACATATTGCTATCACATCGGCAAAGTAATAGTGTGCCACAAGCTTCTGAATGTCAGTCAAAAGCAGAATTAAATGAGGAACAACTCCCTATGATTGATCAGGCCCTAGAGGTTATTTTATCTCCAGCAGAGGTTACAGATAGTCAGGATGCTGCTTTACAGATTGTTGATTGTTGGGATCACGACCTCTTCTTGCATTCTGGATTGGATATGATTTGTGAGTCTATATTTGAAGAGGTTTATATTCCTTCTAGCATGGATCAACTTCAGAAGCCGATGTTTGACTCATGGGATCATGTGTTGTTTGTTCAGTCTGAGTTGAATTTGATTTCTTATATGGTGTTTGAAATATATACTGCACATGAGCCGTAATCAGTGGTGGTTCCTACATTTTATTTTGCACGTGGTCTAGTAGATGGACACCCATCAGTTGATATCCATTCAGAGATCTTATTTACGTTAGATTCATCATCAATCACTACAGCTCTACAGGGCTCATGGTCTCTTGTTGTTGCTACTATGGGATTTCACATGGCTCAGAGTGATTTCGACTTGGTATGATACAGTTGTGAGGCCTCTACTCAACGTCGTCGCCAATTTAGCGATTTTAAGATCTATGTGCACTTATTGGTGTTGCATACGCAAGATGCTCCCCTCTTCACTTCGATGCTTCTTCGTCATTTCAAAATTCGAGGTCAAATTTTTTCGAACCAGGAGAGATTGATGCGGAATAACTTGGCCGATGGATGGATGATGATTTTGATTTATTGGGGATCATGGAAGATATCTACGTTGAAGACCAATTTTTTATTTATCTATATTTTCGTAGGTAGTTGTGGCTATTATTGTTTAGAGTCTATTTAGTAGACTATGTGTTTTGTTTTATTTTAAGGTTAATGATGATGTTGATTTTAAAGTATAAAAAATATTGGGTCTATGTGTAATTGTGTTTTTCTATAAATAATAGAAGCTAACCCTAATTATGGCTAAGCAATCGTTAGAGAAAAAAACTGCAGCACGTCTGTGTGTTTCTTCTCCTGGAGAGATGCCCAACCCTCCTTGCTTCCTCTGGTGAGATGCCAAACCCCTCTGATTTCATTCTGGCATGAGGCCAAATCCTCAATCTCTCATATTCTTCTCATTTGTGTTCACCCATCGAAACCCCACTTCCATTCTTATTTTTAGTTTGATCCCGCCATTCCCGTCGCTCACCGCCCCAACCCCATATACTTCTTCCCGTAGCAAGCCCCTTCCCCCACTACTCACTTTATTTTCTTTCATTTACGGAAGTTTTCCCCCACCCACTGTTCATCTTCCCCATCCCTTTCCCTCACTGTGAACGACGCCGCAAGGGAGCCCATCCCAGTCGGCTGCCACTGGTCGTCCGCCTCCGCGGCACCTGCTGGAATCGTCCCGGTGGGACCACCTACTACGAGCCACCCCGACGCCGATCACACCTGCGTTTGCCGAAGCCATTTGCCCCTTTGCCGGTGACGACCGCAGCCAACGCAGGAGCAGCCGCTGGCCTCCCCAACGCTGGCCGTCGCAGCCAGCCGCCCCAGGCCACTCCCAATCGACACCTGCAGCCACGCGAGCACCGTTGGCCACTGTTTCTTTCCCCATGATTCTCATGTGAACAGAAACCATCGTCCACCAACATGCTTGCTCACTCAACAGCAGTTGCAGGAGGATGAGCCCTCTCACGTTCTGGAACTAGGTGGACAACAAGCTTATCTCCACTCGGATTGAAGAAAAAAATCAGTCACCGTCCATGGCTGATGAGGACATCAAGAGCTTATGAGTTGTATTTTGTGTATTGGCTTGGATTGGTGTGTATTATGGGTTGTATTGGCATGAAGTGTATGTAATTTTTGATTTCTTTCATTTGGGCCATCCTTGTAAGGCTTATATCAAGCCAATGGGCCATTTGTTATGTCAAGTCCAAGGCTAGGTTGCCATTAGTAGAGTCCATTAAGAGTGTTACTTCATAGTGGGTCATTAAGGCACTTAAGGCCCAAATTGGGTTCCACTCTCTCATGGGTCATCTAAGTGGGAGTGGCCCAAGTCTAGCATGATCTAATGGGAGGCTCTTGGCCCATGAATGGCCTTGGCCCATGGAAGGGGGCGCAAGGTTCCTTGTCTTATTAGGCATGGTAGTTGTGGTTTAGGTGGTGTTTGAATAGATCTAGTCCAAGGTTGAATAAGTATGGTCAAATTAGATTAAACTAATGTATTAAATGTGTGATTCACATTGTATCCCAGCCCTTCAATCCAAACCCCTAGATCCAAGGGTTGAGGTTGAGTTTGGTTGGCATCCTATATAAGGTTGTATTTTTCATATTGAATGAATTAATGAAGGAAAAAAAGGCATTTGCCCCCTTGGAGATTTGCGCCCCTCCCCTCTCTCTCCCTGGTTCCTCCACCCCCTCTCCCCTTTCTAGAGTGTAATCCCTTCCCCCTTGATCCCCTCCAGCATCTGAAGCAACTCCGGTGATCGCCGCCGCCATCGACTCGCCGCCGACGCGTCGTTGCCAACGGTTTCGGTGTTCTGTCCACTCAGGACAGATCCTTCTTCTCCGAATTCCTGCTATCACTCCCTTCATCTTCTAAAGCTCAAAATTTCAAGGTTGGTTTCCCCTTAGAACCCTTATCCCCACAAAAAACATCACGTCAAAATTCATCCTTTAGCTATTTTTTGATTTTCGTCCAAGTCCAAGTTCCAGATCTGTCCTGGTTCTGTTTACTGTTCATCAGCTCTGAGTTTACCCCATTCGAACCACCTTTTGATTTTTTTTGGATCGCCCAAATTTACTGGGAGCTCTGTCCACATCCCTCTACCATCAGGAATTTTCTTAATTTTTGGTTCACCCTCCAAGTATTTTACAAATTTCGTCCAAGTTCCCAAGAACAGTCTGCCCACAGTATCCCAGATCCGACCCAGGTCCAGTAAAAAAATCTCAGAGAATCCATTTCCTCTCCAATCAAAAAACCAAAAATAGTCTCGGATTCCTCTCTCAGATACCTTCAACTTTTCTGAAGAAATCATTTCCAGATTCGGAGGTCTTCTCCCCGGTCAACATCGATCTTCAGAGAAGTCAGAACCTGCCCCTACAGTTCTGGCCAGATTCCAGCAAGCTTGTAAAATACATGATCAGAAATACAGATCTGATTATTTTTTTTGAAGACCCCTACGTCGAAGTATTCTGAGTCAGCTTTCCAACGGTGGTAATCTCGTCACATTCCGATGACGGGGTTGATCGCCGCAGCAGTTTCCTCCAAGTCGCGCGCCTGCAAACAGAAGTTCAGGTTTGTGGCCGAGTTCCCCGCGAGCGTCGTCCGAGGGCCGCCCGGCGTCCGGTGGTCGTTCCCGCAGCTCGCCATCCCAGGGGAACGCTTCCCAAGTGTCTCCACAATAGAGGAGTCATCAGGCCCCACACGACCCCTCCGGTTAGCACGTGGGCCCCCACTAACACGAGTACGCGTGAAGCCGAAGCATCACCCGGAACCGCCCGTCAACCCGAAACTGGTCCTCCCGGGCCCGCTTGTGTCGCCCTTTACCTCCCTGCGTGGAGTGGGCTTAGTTGCATTGCTGTAACCATAATGTATTAAGTTCCCGGGGGTACGAGTTCCGGCCGGGTCCCATCTTCGCCACGCCGAGAGCGTGGAGGTATCGCCTTCACCCTTACACTTGGCATTAGCTCAATTCTTTATATGCTTTATATGCCGCCGCTAGAGAGCATGTGTCGGGATACCTAGCCCGCTTTCAATTTATAATATCACTGCTGCGAGAGAGAGCGAAGCCGTCCCGTGACCCGATCCGGGCACAAGTGAGAGCCGACCACCCTAGCTCCCAGCCGGTTTCTCAACCGCGCACATCCGACGCTTCCCTCGTTAAGGGACGATCGCGAGCTTGTCGTGTCCGTGGTCCCGTCCCGCATCAATTTGGTATCAGAGCAGGTTGAGTCTAGGGTGTTTGCATTCAAAAAAAAAAGGGTGTCATTTACATCGAGTCATTAGTCAGTTTAAGTCGAGTCTAAGATCATCATATTTTTAAAACAACAAAAAAAAGGGTCATTTTTGGGTCGCATACATCCCTTTACTCGGTATATAAAAAGGTGTTGTCCGACCGTTAGGTTACGCCTATCGGGAAGGCCGCACACTTGTGCGAGTGACCTTCGGGTCGATTGTCTCCGCCGCATACCGAGTTTTGGTTAAGTCTAGGTGCATCATTTTGCATTAGTGTGTTTTGCTTTAGTCGGTGTCTTCTAGTCGGTGTGTTTGCATGCCCACTCGTCGGGGTACTCAGTACTCACCCCCACCCCCACCTATGGCCAACCCAAGGGATACCTCGGGAGACTTCTACTCCCTACAAGAGGCGATGATGGCCATTATGGCTAGGTTGGACCAATCCGATGCTAACTTTCAGACCTTCTCCGAGAGTATGGATGGTCGCCTTAGGGCCATGGAGGGACGCATGGAGAACTCCGATAGGTCGGTCCAAGACCTCGTTGGGCGGTTAGATAGGATGTCACACGGGGACCCTCCTGGGGCAGCCCAAGGTCCACCCGCACCTCCTCCCGCGGGGGCCCAAGTCCAACCCGCTCCCATGGCCCAAGTCCAGGCCGCTCCCGCGGCCCAAAACCAGCCACCACTGGTTCCTCCACCCGCCCCTCCTCGGGTTCCCCAACTACCACACCGTGACCTTGGTCTCGAGGACTATGGGTCCGACAATGCCTACGAGGGGTATGGTCAACGCCATCGTGGTTTTCAGCCACAACGAGATGAGGATGATGATCGGGTCCTTAAGACCGTGCGAGCGGATCCTCCCGCTTTTTACGGGTCTTTGGATCCGAAAGTCTACCTAGATTGGGAGTTTGGCATGGACCGTTATTTTGAATGGTATGATATGTCGGAGAGTCGAAGGGTCCGATTTACCACCATGAAACTTATGGGGCAGGCGCAAACTTATTGGAAGAATGTGGAGAGCCTGCTACTTCAGCGGCTAGAACCCCCGATCGACACATGGGCCGAGATGAAGAATAAACTTCGGCAAAAGTACCTTCCTCCCACATACCGCCAGCGACTCATCGATAGATGGCAAAGTCTTAGACAGGGAGACTGGTCCGTCTCCGAATACATCGCGGAGTTTGATGAGTACTTTCTACGATGTGGTGTCACGGAGGAGAGTACCATGCCCGTGTCCCGCTTTCGACGTGGTTTGCGGCCACACTACCAGTATGAGCTTTTCCGCCGCAATGCCAAGACGTTGGAAGAGGCATACCAGGTTGCTCTCGAGATGGAGCAATTTGAGGGAGAGTTCGAGTCTAGCCATCGGTTGGGCCCCACCCCTCTCCGTAGTACGGAGCCCCGTCACTCTATAGGCCCACATCAGCGGCCTCCCATGGCTCGACCTCAGGAGCCCACCCGTCAGGAGCACTTCGCTCCACGGCCTCGCCCTCCTCCACCCCGGGATCTATTTCCATCCCAACCACCGGCACCCTTTGCCCGTCCCCCAGCTCCTATAGCCCGTCCTCTGGCACCGGCACCCCCTCCACTCTTGTCCAAGGCACCTACACCTCCCCCATTGTTGCCTACACCCCCTACCCGGCGGGATGATAAGGGTAAGGCCCCTCTTATCGGGGAGAGTAGTCGATCGCGAATACAGTGTTTCCACTGTCACGGGTATGGCCACGTTGCTAGTGAGTGTCCCGCTCGCACCACCCTAGCCTTAGGTGTTGGCGGATCCGCACCTCCCGAGCTTGAGCATGTCGATTACGAGGCCGATGAGGCACTGGCCGATGAATACTATGCCATGGGGGAAGAGCTGGGCGACCCTTCGGCCGCCCAGGATGTCGCCACCTAGTGGGTTTGATGCTACCACCTTAGTCTAGAGTATTGCATGAGTTAGTGTGCTTTCTTTGTGTGGTTTGTTTGTGTGGTGATTTTGAGTCGATTGTTTGCGTGGTTTGCATTCGTGTGTCTGTGCATGGTGACTCTGCATGTGTCTTGTTCAAGCTCGTTGTCGGTCTCTTACGAGTAAGAGGCGAGTGGACTCACTTGATGAGTATGGGATCGGTTTTACTTCTATATCCGGATCAGTCACCTATAGGGACTCAGCGGTGATTCCTAGTGAGTCTTCGAGCTGTCTCCTTCCTTTTGAGAGTGCCCCTTCGGAGTGACCACCTTTAGCCATAGCAGTTCGCATATCGAGTATATATGGAATGAGCAGGTGCCGATCACTTGGAGTGGAGCATACCCGCGCTACTTAGCACGGTGACGGATCCGCCGGAGTACTCGCGCAGCCATACCCCTACTCGACGGGGTCGAGTTCCTCCCACCCGGGGAGAATTGATGAGGACATCAAGAGCTTATGAGTTGTATTTTGTGTATTGGCTTGGATTGGTGTGTATTATGGGTTGTATTGGCTTGAAGTGTATGTAATTTTTGATTTCTTTCATTTGGGCCATCCTTGTAAGGCTTATATCAAGCCAATGGGCCATTTGTTATGTCAAGTCCAAGGCTAGGTTGCCATTAGTAGAGTCCATTAAGAGTGTTACTTCATAGTGGGTCATTAAGGCACTTAAGGCCCAAATTGGGTTCCACTCTCTCATGGGCCATCTAAGTGGGAGTGGCCCAAGTCTAGCATGATCTAATGGGAGGCTCTTGGCCCATGAATGGCCTTGGCCCATGGAAGGGGGCGCAAGGTTCCTTGTCTTATTAGGCATGGTAGTTGTGGTTTAGGTGGTGTTTGAATAGATCTAGTCCAAGGTTGAATAATTATGGTCAAATTAGATTAAACTAATGTATTAAATGTGTGATTCACATTGTATCCCAGCCCTTCAATCCAAACCCCTAGATCCAAGGGTTGAGGTTGAGTTTGGTTGGCATCCTATATAAGGTTGTATTTTTCATATTGAATGAATTAATGAAGGAAAAAAAGGCATTTACCCCCTTGGAGATTTGCGCCCCTCCCCTCTCTCTCCCTAGTTCCTCCACCCCCTCTCCCCTTTCTAGAGTGTAATCCCTTCCCCCTTGATCCCCTCCAGCATCTAAAGTAACTCCGGTGATCGCCGCCGCCATCGACTCGCCGCCGACGCATCCTTACCAACGGTTTCGGTGTTCTGTCCACTCAGGACAGATCCTTCTTCTCCGAATTCTTGCTATCACTCCCTTCATCTTCTGAAGCTCAAAATTTCAGGGTTGGTTTCCCTCTAGAACCCTTATCCCCACAAAAAACATCACGTCAAAATTCATCCTTTAGATATTTTTTGATTTTCGTCCAAGTCCAAGTTCCAGATCTGTCCTGGTTCTGTTTACTGTTCATCAGCTCTGAGTTTACCCCATTCGAACCACCTTTTGATTTTTTTTGGGTCGCCCAAAGTTACTGGGAGCTCTGTCCACATCCCTCTACCACCAGGAATTTTCTTAATTTTTGGTTCACCCTCCAAGTATTTTACAAATTTTGTCCAAGTTCCCAAGAACAGTCTGCCCACAGTTTCCCAGATCCGACCCAGGTCTAGTAAAAAAATCCCAAAGAATCCATTTCCTCTCCAATTAAAAAACCAAAAATAGTCCCGGATTCCTCTCTCAGAGACCTTCAACTTTACTGAAGAAATCATTTCCAGATTCGGAGGTCTTCTCCCCGGTCAACGTCGATCTTCAGAGAAGTCAGAACCTGCCCCTGCAGTTCTGGCCAGATTCCAGCAAGCTTGAAAAATACATGATCAGAAATACAGATCTGATTATTTTTTTTGAAGACCCCTACGTCGAAGTATTCTGAGTCAGCTTTCCAACGGCGGTAATCTCGTCGCATTCCGACGACGGGGCTGATCACCACAGCAGTTTCCTCCAAGTCGCTCGCCTGCAAACAGAAGTTCAGGTTTGTGGCCGAGTTCCCCGCGAGCGTCGTCCGAGGGCCGCCCGGCGTCCGGTGGTCGTTCCAGCAGCTCGCCATCCCAGGGGAATGCTTCCCAAGTGTCTCCACAACAGAGGAGTCATTAGGCCCCACACGACCCCTCCGGTCAGCACGTGGGCCCCCACTAACACGAGTACGCGTGAAGCCGAAGCATCACCCGGAACCGCCCGTCAACCCGAAACTGGTCCTCCCGGGCCCGCTTGTGTCACCCTTTACCTCCCTGCGTGGAGTGGGCTTAGTTGCATTGCTGTAACCATAATGTATTAAGTTCCCGGGGGTACGAGTTCCGGCCGGGTCCCATCTTCGCCACGCCGAGAGTGTGGAGGTATCGCCTTCACCCTTACACTTGGCATTAGCTCAATTCTTTATATGCTTTATATGCCGCCGCTAGAGAGCATGTGTAGGGATACCTAGCCCGCTTTCAATTTATAATATCACTGCTGTGAGAGAGAGCGAAGCCGTCCCGTGACCCGATCCGGGCACAAGTGAGAGCCGACCACCCTAGCTCCCAGTCGGTTTCTCAACCGCGCACATCCGACGCTTCCCTCGTTAAGGGACGATCGCGAGCTTGTCGTGTACGTGGTCCCGTCCCGCATCAATGGCAATTATCATCGGACCCAAATTGCTATTGATCAGTTTTGCCACGGGCCCTTTCAAATATTAATCTATATCATTAAGTCCACACCCCATGCTTATGGTTGAGTTGATCTACATGTGTGACGGAAGGAAAGTAGTCTTGTAGTACGAGCTATTAAGCAACTCATTATCGTGAGATTATATTATTGAAAGTTGGTCTTCTGTTATTTACAATGGTATTTTATTCTGAAACATGATTCATGTGAATTAAATTATTTTGAGGTGGTGAATCGTTTTCATCCTGCATCACCATTTCATCTAAAGGGGGTGGTGGTGCATGGTATAGCTTCAAATGTCTGCCGTTGAGCAGTGGGAACTGTACCTCTCCTCAATGGTTGACGATGACGTAGGCCCGTCTTCGTATACTCGTTGGATCACATACGGGCCCAACCAATTTTTGGCAAATTTGCCTTTTGGGTTAGAAGCCATGACTTCTTTTTTCTTCACCATGACCATGTCTCCTTTCTTGAACTCTCATCCTTTGACGAGTTTGTTGAAGGCGCACGCCGTGCGGGCTTGATATATCTGAATATTCTGTTGCGCTCAGAGATGCTTTCCTTCTAGGTCAGCCAATTCTTCTAACCTCGTTTCGACATTTGTTTGTTCGTCAAGAACCAGACCATGTTGAACGATGACCCTTAATGATGGCAGTTCCAGCTCGATGGGGACCACAGCCTCTGAGCCATAAGAGAGAATGGTGAGCAGCCCGTAGAAGTCTTGTAGACAGTTCGATATGTCCACAAAGCTTCATACATATTTCTCTCCCAATCTTTTTTGTGAGAGCTAACTGTCTTGGACTGGAGAGTGCACAAAGTTTTATTAAAGGCTTCTGCCAACCCATTTGCATGTGGGTTGTATGTTGTGGAGGTTCTCCAATCAATTTTGTATTTGTCGGATAGTCGGTAGATCTTTTAATTCTTGAAGTGACTGTCATTGTCTGATATGATTCGGCTGGGAACACCAAACCGGAATATGATGTTTTGCTTAATAAACTTGGCCACCAATTCTCCAGTCACTTCCCTGAGTGCTACGGCTTCTGCCCATCTGGAGAAATAATCCGTTGCTGCCAGGATATACTTACACCTAACAGAGGATGCTGGTAAAGGACCAACCACATCAGTTCCCCACTGTACAAAAGGCCAGCTGGGTATTGTTGGGTGAAGCGGCACTGGAGGCCTTCTGGGTACAGCAGCATGCTCTTGAAATTTTTGGCATGATTTTGCAAACTTGCAACAATCATCGAATATGGTGGACCAATAATAGCCAGCTTCTTGATTTCAATCTTCATTTTTGGTCAGGCTTGATGTGCTATGGCTGTTCCAGCATGCACTTCGTGCATTACCTCCCATGCTTCTTCTATAGATAAGCAGCGGAGCAGGATCTTTTTACGGGCATCTGCCACAATTTGGAACAACGTTCTGCTTTTGAATTCATAGGAGTCTTTGATCTTGAGTAGCTTCATTCTTTGTTCTTTTTCCTTCGGCAACTGTCGATGCATGAACCATTGCAGGAGGGTCTCTCTCCAGTCAAGCATAGGAGCTTTTTGGGCCGTGGCGACTTCATATTCGTCCGGCTGCATATCTAGCATGCTAGGGACTTGTCATCGGTTGATTACGACGATATTCAAGGTCTCATCTGGTGGGACTGCTAGGGAGCTGGCCAATTTTGCCAGGGCATCGGCATGAGCATTTTGCCCTCGGCCTATATGATTAAGCTCAATGAAGTAAAACTTCATCATGAGGTGCATCGCCTTTCGGTGGTAAGGAGCAAGTTCCAGTTTCCAGACATCACACTCGCCTTGTATTTGCTTGACAACTAGCATGGAGTCTCCAAATACTTGCAGCATCTGGATCTCAATATTGTGGGCAATCTAAAGGCCAATTATCAGTACTTCATATTCAACTTCATTGTGAGTGCATGGCTTGTTTATTGAACAAGAGGTCTATATAACCTCCCCTTCTGGCGACTTCAAAGACAATGCCTACCCCTGCTCTGACCTTGACCGGGCCTGCTAGGGAGTTTTTAGCTCTTGAGGCTCCGTCAAAATAGAGCTGCCATGTAACCTGCTGAGCTTGGCATGAATCTAGGGTTTCATCATCGGGGATTTCTTTCTCCAGGGGAAAGAAGTTTGCGATGGCTTGTCCTTTGACAACTTTTTGCGGAACATAGGAGATATCCAACTCCATAAGAATCATTGCCCATTTGCCTAAATGGCCTTTGAGTGCTGGTTGAGACCGTATGTATTTGAGTGGATCTGCCTTGGATATTAATTTTATTTCATGCGACAGTATATAGTGCTGGAGCTTTTTAAAAGCGAAGACCAGGGCTAAGCAGATCTTCTCAATGAATGTATACTTTTCTTCTGTCCTTACCAATCTCCTGCAGAGATAATACAGGGCATGTTCTTTTCCTTCATTATTCTGGGCCATCATTGCCCCCAGTGAATAATGAGTAGCTACTATATATAGAATTATTGGCCTTCCTTTTATTGGTGCCCCGAGCACAGGAGGGGTCTTCAGGTAATCTTTTAGCATTTCAAAGGCTAGCTGGCATTCTTCATCCCAATAGAAGGGCACATCTTTCATCATTAATATATGAAAAGGATGACACCGTCCTGATAAATTGGAGATGAACCGGCGGATATAGGCCAGCTGACCTTGAAGAGACCACAGCTCGGTGAGACTTCTTGGTAGAGGTAATTCATATATTGCTTTTATTTTGTCTGGGTCTATTTCAATTCCTCTCTATCTGACAATGAACCTGAGAAATTTTCTGCTAGATACCCCGAAGGCACATTTCATTGGATTCATTTTCAGCTTAAACTGCCAAAGCCTTTAGAATATCACCCGCAGGTCTTGCCAATGGTCTTCCCTTTTCCTGGTCTTGGCCACAAGATCATCAATGTAGCATTCCACTTTCTTGTAGAGCAGATCATCAAAGATTCTTGTCATGGCTCTTTGATATGTAGTGCCGGCGTTTACAAGACCGAACGACACTCTCTTGTAGTGGAAGATGCCTTTGGGAGATCGGAAGGCTGTATGGACCCTGTCCTGCTCTGCGATCCATATTTGATTGTAGTCGGAAGACCCGTCCATAAATGTCAGAGCTTCTTGGCCAGTAGTGGCGTCTATCATTACTTCGGTGATTGGCACCGGGAAGTCATGTTTCGAGCACGCCTTATTGATGTCTCCAAAGTTGACACATATTCTTATCTGCCCATTTTTCTTCTTCACGGGCACTACGTTAGCCAACCATGTGGTGTACTGATTCTCTTCAATGAAGTCTACATCGACGAGCTTCTCTACTTCTTTGTTTATCTGGTTAATCAGCTCCGATCGCATGCGCCAGGGAGATTGTTTCACTGGCTCCACCTCTGGATCTATTGCCAGCAAGTGTTGCACCACATTGGGACATAGCCCAGGCATTTCTTTGTAGGTCCAGGCAAAGCAATCCCAGAACTCTCTTAAAAATTGCAGGTATTGCCCCCGCTCCTGTTGAGAGAGTAGGGCACTGAGAAAGATGGGTCTTGGATCATCCTTACTCCCCAGGTTCACTTCTATTAGTTCGTCAACGGTGGCTTGGCCTCCATCTTCAATTTTAGGTGGTGCCGATTGTAAGTCAACAAAATCTTCAATATCATCTTGTTCAGCCTCTAAGACTTCTGTATCTCCTGTATGTAAGGCCCAATTTAGTGTTGAGACGTCAGGCTGTCCTGACGGTAAAGCTCCTTGTCCAACTATGCAACTCGGAGGAGGTGAGGACTGGGTCTGGCTAGCTTCATTTCTCGGACGGTGTGGAGCCTATCTTTGCTAGGTGCCACTGGTCACCTTGTCTTATTCAACTTAGCCATGGAGTATTAGGCCATTTGTTGCAATATTGCTATCATTTTCACCTTCTTGCTCTACTGCCTCCATTAGAGAAATCAGCTCTTGGGTGTATATTAGTGTCTATTCTTCTGCAGACCATTCCTGCTACTGCAGGGCTCGGCATTCTTCGAGGACGCGCTCAAATTTGAGACGCTCTTCCTCCTTTTCGACATCTTGGATTTCTTCATTTATGACTTCATCAAACCTGATCCTAGCTTGGAATGGTGCCTCTTCAAGGAAGAGTTCCTCCCAGCATCTTCATTCAGCGACAACATCATGTTCTTCTGAGCCCGGACTGTTATCAAAGAATAATGCACCCTCCTGTGGGTGGGACTCCGTCTCTTCATTATTAGCCGGGTAGTCGTCATAGACCACTCCTGACGAGCTCTTAGCTATGAAGATGGTAAAGATGACATCTACCTCCGTCTCATAACATTCCTGGAGGGTATACCCTAGTTCTGGACTTCGAGTGATTTTCAGGAGTTCTTTATCGGTGTTGGGCAGATACCATAGCTTTTTGAATGCTTCTCTCTAGCTAAAAGGCTGGAGAGAGGGGACTTGCATCTTGGCAAAAAGATAGGAGACTCAGTCAGTTGTATAAGTCAAGCCTACAATTGGCACCATTCAGCTTGTGCACTCTTCAGGGACAACACAGTCGTCATCTTCCTTGCCAGCAGGCTCCCCAACATAAAATATTGTAGACGGCTCGCAGAAGCGAGGTACTTCCATGGTTTTTAATGATTTCACTGTTTGACATTCGATGTCCCACACGGCTTTAAAGTGCCTTGACGGCAACTCAATGCATTCAAATATCTTTGTCATATCAGCTTCATCCCCCTGAGGATAGGTGGCTAGTGGTGCAGCTCTAGAGACATCTCCTATCTCGGAGATATGAGAGACCCCTCGAGACTCAACATAACCAGGTGGCGGTGGTGGGAACCAATCATCTGATGGAGTCTTTCCCTCCTTTTTCTTTGCAGGTGCCCCCTCCTTTGCTGCCTTCCGAGAGGCTTCCATATACAGAGGCGCATCGAGTAAATGACACTTGAAGACCTCAAAAGGGTGTAAATCAACGAATATTCTTTCTTCCCTCCCATCCCTGCAGTACTTGATCCACTGGTGGAGTGTGGAGGGCACTATCAGGTGCTCGTACAGCCAGGACCGGCCAAGCAGCGCCTTATAAGAGGTGCTGGAATTAATTACATGAAACTGTACTTTTGTAGTGAGATCTCCCAGTGTAAGGTTGAATTCTGCTACACCGAGGGGAACTTCAAACTTCTGGTTGAAGTCTGCGATTCTCATATCCCTTACTTTCGTGAGGTGGACATCAAAATAGTACTTTCGGTATACATGGTAAGGGAGAATATTAACTGTAGCTCCTGGGTCTACCAAGATTCGGCTCAGCGGTTGACAGTTGAGTTGCCCCCTCATGTACAGCCGCCTATTGTGGTTGGCACATGGAATCAGCATGTCATCCTCTATAAAAATGATTGCAGACTCGGGCTGATGTTCTACAAAGCATGCTCCATATTGAGCTGGCGTCTGCAAGGCTTCAATCATCACTTTCTGTGCCTCTTCACTCAGAGAAAAAATCTCCCATATAGTAAACCCGATTGGGAGTTTCTTCAACAGCTTCATTATTCGACTACCCACCCTGACGTTGGACAACCGCATCTCTTCTATCCACCGAGGCTTCAGGGGCTCTTGCGGTGCTGTTGGTGAGGATTGTTCTCCACCACCTTCATTCTCCTGAGAGGCTGCTGGGAGGATTCCTCGTGCCGAGGAGCTTTTCCAGTTGAAGAGGGACCGACGCCTGCCCTGCTCCTTATACAAGAAGAAGGAGGAGGTAGAAAGCAAGGACCTTCGACTTTAGGATGGGAGCTTTGACATGGCTGCTTCCCTTCCAGAATGGACAAAAATTCAGTGAAGCAGGGGATTCCTCCGTCCCCCTTTTCTTGTGAGTAAAGGCCAGGTGGAGGAGGAATCCTGTTACCCTTGACCTCTGGCTCAGGTATCTGGTAAGGCTATTCATTCTTGAAGATGATATTATGATTTGCTGGAGGGAGGCGCCCCCATTTCTTCCCAGAACGGGTGGCATGGGCCATAGTTGAGGCTTCCGCCTTATTTGCTTCGGATGGTGTACCGCCCGATTCTTCTGCTTCACCTTCTCCTGGCAAGCTAAACAAGGCAGACAGGGTGTTGCAGTGTAGGGTAGTCACCCTTTTATTATTTCTTGTCCTTTTCTTCTTTCGCTTATCGGGCTTGGCTGGCATCTGCCCCCAGAAAAGGTCACCACTTGCTTCATATAGATCATGAAATATTAATAGAAAGGCCAAATGGATGTAGATTTTTGCAATTTTATAAAGATAAGCAAAATATAGCTAAAACCATCGAAATCAGATAGCCATATAACAGACAGCATGAAATAATGTAGATGCATTGATGCATACGCCAAGTGCATCGACATGACGATCTAAAGAATGATCGGATGTAACATAATAGCAATAATAGCATCGATGCATAATTAAGTGCATCGACCTGAGAATGCATATTGCTGAACGAATGCAGTTGATCAACTACAACAGCGTCGACCTATGTGAAACACAGGTTGACCTGTTATGCATAGTGAGAATAGATCACCACAAGAGGTTGTAGACATGCATCGACCTGTCGAGCTAGGACAAGTGTAGCTGCATCGACCTGACAAGGTGATGGCCAGAACAACTTGTACTACAGCATCGACCTGATGACTCAACTGACTCTATGTGCATCAACCTGATGGAACATCCCACTATATGTGCATCAACCTGATAAACCATACAGACTACATATGCATCAACCTACTGTGCATGATGACCTTGATGCATCGACCTGATAACTCTAATTAATGTAGATGCATCGACCTATTTCACTTCAACATAAGGGAATACATCGACATGTTATCTTCTTCCAGTAGGTATCCTTGCTTCTCTCTCTTTAGGATTGAGCTGGAGTTGACTTCCAGATTGAAGTTCTGAACTGATGTGTCGAGGTAGAATTCTTCCTGGAGGATATGGACCGATGCAGAATTGTGGCCAGCTGACATAGCATCACTGCGTCGATGCAGTGTCAATCTTGCGTCGATGTCCTGATAACAATCAGAGTGCTTGACTCTTTTGATTTCTCTTCTGGTGATTTTGGTTGACTGAAATGATCTGTTTGGTCGACCGAACTTAGCTTAAGGTTTGACTTTGTATTGCTGACTCTGCTGAAGGTTTGCTGAGCTTGACTTCATCAACTTCATCACGTTTATCTATGTTATCCAACCTTGTTTCAGACACACACTTCTGTATATGATTAGATCATGATAGGATAAAAAAATGCATCAACAGGTGACTTCAACAAGGCATAAAAACAATGCTACAAGATCAATGCACTATGACTCATGATGACATTAAGTCCAATGAAGCATCAACACATATGTCATCATCACTTCGTAGTGTTTGAAATCATCAAAATCACAGGGATATAACAATCTCCCCCTTTTTGATGATGGCAACACTATGAGTCATTATGCTAAGTTTAACACAAGAACACATGACCCTGGCAAACATACTGACTGACTCATATCAAACTAATTCTCCCCCTTTGACATTATCAAAAAGTAATCAATAGTTTGATAAAAACACAGATATTCTTTGATCCCTAACTGTTCTCTCCCTGGATGTGAGAGAAAAAAATTTTCTCCCCCTTTAATGATGCAACTAACTCTCCCCCTTAGATATTGACTCATCAAACTCTCCCCCTTTTGTCAACAAAAAAAAATGAGTTTGATGCTCAGATGGCAACGTGGACGTGAGCTAGTTCAAATGAAACAGATTCAGACATGCATGATAAACTGAATGACAGATATAGAAGGGGGGATGAATATGTCTGTCTATAAAAATTAATTCGTGCAAATGCAAACTAAGCTGAAATATGCTAAGCAAGCAACAGTAGTCCTAAGAGTATCCTATGCTTGGAATGAACCACCCATCAGACATGTAGAGTGCATATGAATGAGGAAACACAGACTGAACTAATGATCGAAGAGATGCCAGATGAATTCAAAATCAGCCTCTGAGTGGGTCAGCAATTATAAGCAATGGTACCAGGCGGAGGGTTGATCAGAAGATCTCATGCAAGGAGTGGCATTCCAAATAGGTGTAACCTATCCTTTCAGCTAAGCCTTTTGATATACCATATAGATGCTACAGCTCATTCAGAAGATAAAGCTAAACGATCAACGCAATAGAATCAGAAATGAATAACTACGCTAGCAAACCATCAGACAGAACACGATAATTTTTATAGTGGTTCGGTCAGACCCAAGGTCTACCTACATCCACTCCTTCACTCGAACCAAGTGAGGTACCTTGCTTATCCAATCAATCGAGCACATCAAACTTAGTCTTCAATAATAGCTGTCACACAGCTTCCCCAAGGAACAACTCTTGCTTCTCCTGTAACCTAGGAGGAAACCCCGTAGGTTCAACCTCCCTTCCTCTGAATCAAGAGGGAACCCAGTGAATTGTTCCCCGCAATTCACCCAACCAGAGGTCACTGACCTCTCTTCCACTTAACTCAAAGAGGGGACACTAGAGTTAGACTCCCTTCCACTGAATCCACAGAGGAAAATACACGATAAAATCATATTGCGGAAGAACAAGAGAAAATGAAAAAATAGAAACTCAGAAGGAAGGAAAACTTTGATCGGAAAGAGATGACTACAATGTAGTTTCATATTTGAAGCACTTTAACGACGAAATCGGCTGGATGGCTTCTCTCCCTCTCTCTTGTCGAATTCTCTCTTTTTCTCTCTTTCAGAAGGAGCTCTCAGATGGGGCATTCTTCCTGCGATCTCTAGCGACTTCTTCTGAATGAGGAGACCCCTATTTATAGAATAGGGTATCGTATTCACCCTTTCCGCGATCCATATTAGCAACAAAAAGCTGATTGGTCCACATGGGTTAAAGAATATTCTCTAATTATTTGCCTCTCAAGGGATCTGCCACGTGGACATTTCTTTTCGCACCAAAGAGAAGTCCCGGGTAGCACATCGTCTTGTCACATGAGTTGGATTGCGTGCTTGAGTGGCACGTGATAACTTGACCTTCAACAAACCCTCCACGTGTCTGTTGAATTGTTGACCAGGTGCTCTGACTTAGCTTAAGTTGTTAACTCTTACATTCAACTGCTTTGAACTTGTTCACCGTGATGGTCTTCATTGCATAGACCTTAAGTTCATGGAGCCCTTCTGTTGCACCGACCTTGATAGCAAGAAGTTCTTCATCTGCATCAACCTTAGCACAAGGTTCTTCATGGGCTTCAATCTTAATATCAAAGAGTTCTGCATCTTAGTAACATGTGCACCGACCTTGATGACATGTGCATAGACTTGACAGACAAAAGGTCTATATGAGTGTCGACCTTAGTGACATGTGCACCGACCTTAGCGAGCAATGCAGTGAAATAAGCACCGACCTTAGTATGATGTTCACAGACTTTGTGCTTCACGCTCAGGCAACTAACATCGAGCTTACTATGCATAGACTTGACAGACAAAATGTCTTTATGAGCGTCGACCTTAGTGACATGTGCACCAACCTTAGCAAGCAATGCAGTGAAATAAGCACCGACCATAGTATGATGTGCACATACTTTATGCTTTACGCTCAGGCAAGTAACATCGACCTTACTATGCATGTGTTCTACATTAGCATCGACCTTAGTATTATATGCGCAGACCTGAAGGCGATATGCATCGACCTTATCAGACACAATGAATGCATGTGCACCGACTTATCTATCAAAGGAATCATTCAACAATTATGACATCATGCACATGAAAATAAGTACAGCTCAATACTTATAATATCATCATCGTCATTTAATTTAAGTAATTCAACATACTTCACCCTTTTCTAATTTTTAGTCAAATATAGTCATAATGGCTGACATCATAAAAACATTGACATCATCAAAACGTAGAACACAACAATGATGAATTTCACATCAAAACATAGAAGTTCAGTGAGAAGATCAAACCATATTTGGAATGTGAAGATCAAAAACTCTTCTCCCCCTTTGAGATAGAAGAGGCTCATCAGAATAGTATATGATCAATCAGTTCAGACAGGGCATTAGAAGACAGTGCAGTCAGAATTTATGAGTGAGTGACTTGAAAACTTTGCAGGGAGTTCAAGAAAAATTATTGATTTAGAAGAATGACAATCTGAAGCATTTTTCATTCAGTAAGCTTTCAATTTTCAGACTCTTCAATTATATGAACTCTTGTGATGCAGCCCTTTATTTTCTGATTGGTTTAAGTATAATAAATGTAGAGTTTATCAATTAAACTCATTAAATCATTTTGCATTCAGATTTAATATGCATAAACCAAAGCTACATGTTTAATTCTAGTTTAACATTCATTAACCTTACACATTCAAAATTAATGACTCCCTTAGGAGTAACTAACAACAAGTATTGAGATTAAACATATTCAACATTTCTGATTTTTGTCCTTGGGTTTTAGCACTTTTTCTGACCTTTTGGTCTTATTTTCAAATTTTGCTTTATGCTCATAAAATTTTTAAAGAGCAGTCAAGTGTAGTCCACACCTTTTTACATAAGAGTGCACGTTGTTTAGACGCCAGCACCCCTAGATACTCAGTGAGACTGTGTAGCATTCTGAATTTTAATACCGAATATCATGATATTATTTATTTATTCAATTATTATATTATTTTATTCTTGGCTCAGATTTCAAAATTTTATTAAAAATATGTAAAAATATGTATCTTGTGTAAAATGTTATTTCCAACAACTTTGTCTTAAGAAAGGAACCCATAAAAAAATTGGATAAGGCCCAATTTCAAAATTTAGGATAAAAATCGTAGCTTTATAAGAATAACCTAAATTGCCCAAATTGGACCTTAATTCTCACCCTAATGAGCTCTAATCGAAGCCTAACCCTAGCCCAACCCTTGTTGACCGATTCCTTTTCACAAACCTTAACCCTAGGTGCGTCGATTGGCGACGGCGGCGGCGGATTTAGATCACCCCTGATTTTCTCACCGATTTTTCTCCTTTGGACTCTATAGCTCGATTCGATCTCTAGAACCATCCATAGGCTCTATAAATAGAGGGCTTCGACCTCTGGCGACCCTCATTTGATCATTTGGTTGGAGGCGTGGTCGATCGTGGCCGGACTTGGGTGAATTTTGGCGTTTTAGTAGCGGTTCAATTTAGGGTTCCAACGCCCATTTTCCCTCTTCCTTTCCCGTCGATTAAGGAAGGTTTCTCTCAGGCTGAACCACTAATTGAATATACCGGCGTGTTCCTCTCTTTGTTCTCTTTCATTTGATGCTATTTCGCCTAATTTTCATTTACTATACCGTTTGTACTCATCATTTTAATCAAGGGTGTGTTAAAGTTTCATCGTATTCACTTTACCTCTGTTTAGGTTAGTATACTGATGTGTGCCTTGCATATGTTTATGTTTTTGATGATCACTAAACTTTATGTATTCTTGCATATACTTTTGATGATTGTGTGCACTCATGATAGCACTTATGATATTTGCTATGCATGCATGTGTTTCATATGGACAACTGTGCTATTGATGTTCAAATGTGGTCGAGACTGTAAATGGTTTAAATGTTACATATACATGTTGCATGGATAGATTGTAAAGTGTTTACAATCTAGCTCATGTTTTGATTGAACCGTGTGAAGAATGATCAAATTGATAATGTTAATTACAAGCATTTCTGTCATGTATTTTGAGACATGTTGTTTGATTGCATGACTATTTGGAGTTGGCTTTTGGTTGAAGAAAACTTGGGTTGTCAAGAGGCTTCAAAGTCTTTTATGATTGAACAAGTCTTTGTGCAACTCATGATGTATTAACTTGACTATTTTGAATTGTAGGATCAAATCTCATGGCGGTCGCTTGGAAGGTAAAACAAACGTGTGGATAAGCACCTTACTTTCTACAATCTGAAATAGGTGGTATATGTCATGTCTAATCTGTCAAGAACCATTGGTAAGATTTTTGCTTTGTCATAACATCGATCTCACCATGTGCACTTCACGTAGCGTTCCTTAATATGGTTCATTCATGGCTTTTGAGGTTCACAATATCCTTTAGAATTTCACATAAGTTTGGCAGAGATCATTCATGCAGAGATCATTCATTGTGTACAGCCTCATAGTCATTAGATGTAGTTGTTTGGGTGTAAGACTTGTGTTTCCAAGGGCTACAATGCATATCATTCATATTGATCTTAGGGGCATGTGTGTGTGATGCTTGAGTCTCATGGTTTGCTGTGAGTGGAAGATTTGATGGATGCTGGGTTTTCACAAATGAAAGTCTCTTTTGAGTTCATCCCATTATAAACATAACTTCATTTGATGTTTTGTCAATGGTCATGATGTGCGTAAAACATTCACATTAATCTGTGTGAAATTGGTTTCTTGATGCCCATCTAATGTGTGAAATGGATTCATCTTCGGTCAACGGATTGAAGGATGCTAAAAGGGTTTTCATACTTATCTCTTACTCTTTCTTAATGTTTTGTATGAAGCTCATGCATTTATCATATGGATTATTGAGCTAAAGTTCTAATCATTTCTCTATGGTTTTGCAGGTCAAAATACTTAGTATAAACCCTCCAAGTTCAAATGGGTTTGATGCCACAAACTTGACGAATGGACTGCTAATGGGGTTAAGGGTATGAACGGTTACAAATCTAGAATTTTCCAGATTTCGGTCCACCGCCCCTGGGGCTTTGGTCGACCGAAATCCCCAGAAAGGGCTATTTTCAGTCTGTAAATTTTAGGTCGACCGCCCACCCTGTGTAGGTAGACCGGTACCGGCGAAACCCAAAAATGTGAATCTAAAAACCATCTAAACCCAATCCATTTATACTCTACTTGTACCCACTTGCCCCTAGGGTTATGACATACATGTTTAGGCATGTTTCACATAGTTTTGGCATGGGTTAAATGGTCTTTTCATACATTTTGTTTGGGTTTATATATGAGCTACGAATTTGGGGAGAACTAACCATAACAAGCTAATCTTACAGGAGAAGATGGCCAAGAAGCAGAAGAGAATAACGTGGGAGAAGGTTTTGTAAGGTTTTCATCTGCATCCAGGCATCTCCGAGGTTCGTGGAAGAAGAAGAAAAGGAGCGGATCGACGAAAGGAACAAGAGGATGTAAGAATCGTCATCATTCGAATCAGAGAATCAAGCATCAACATCCATAGGCTTGGGAAATCAAAGGGGGACCAACTTCTACATCTTACTCCTATCTATTTGTGATGTTTCTCATGGGCTTTATTTAGATCTGAGCATATCTTGAGTATTTATGTTTATTTCCTCAACTCATAGAGATATTCGGTGCTGCGGTTGTTGTAGCGTGCATGTGTGTATTGCTGGATTCACGATCCAGTGCGTCTGTGTGTGTCATTATGCTGCGTTTGTTGTAGCGAGTTTGTGGGTGTTGTGATTCGGTGTCGGATCATGTTGGAGACTCCGTCTCCGTGTGTGTATGTGTGTGTGTGTTGGAGCGCATCTTCGTGTGTGTGTGTGTGCAGGCGTCATCCTGCGTGTGTGTCGGAGCATTGCTCCGTATTTTGGGATTTATCCCCGTGTGTGTTGGAGCCTTGCTCCATGTTTGGGGAGTCTTCCCCATGCTGGTTTATCTAGCGAGTGAATCCTTACCGATTTGGTAAGGGGTGGATGTAGGGAGCCCGTCGTGTCCCGAACCACCTTAAAAATCCTCGTGTTATGTGGTTTGTTTTGTGGTATGTATGTTTATGGTATTGCAATGTTGATGTTGTTTATCTTGATCGTGTGTGAACAGCGAGATTGAGAGAACTCATTTACCCATGCTTAGTTTATTTCTATCAAGCTCGTTAAACTTGTTAATTCCGCTGCATAAGTTTTAATTTGCCATATCACGTGGGGGACAATTCAACCCCCCTTCTTGTCCTCTCACCTACCCCAAGGACCAACAATTGGTATCATAGCTAAGGCTCTATTTTTTCATAGATCTAATGATCTAAAGCAAGATCCAGATCATGGCTACCAAAGTTTTCACTATGGATTCGCCACATGTGTTTGATGGTTCTAACTTCGATTTGTGGTTAGGAAGAATGCGCAGTCTTGTCAACTCATATGACTCTAAGGTATGGAAGTTTATCTCACATGGTCCTTATAAGCTGCCTGAAGACGAATCATGTTGGACTGCAAATTATGATACTAAACATGATCAAAATTGCTTAGTTCTAAGTTTGCTTATTGCTACAGTTGATGTTAATAGTTTTCCTTTTGCTTCCAGCTGCAGCTCCGCAAAGAACATACTAGATGGCTTGGTTGGCTTCCATGAGAAGAATAGGGACAAATGTCTTGTGACAAGTATGAGTGATCACGACAGTGATCAGCAGAATGGATCACCCTCGGAGGTAAATTCAGATTATAAAAATATATCTCTTGATGAGCTAGTGGATGCATACAATGAACTTGCAAGTAAATATAAGAGGCTAAAATCTGAGAATAAAAAGTTGAAAAAGAAGGTTAAATAAAACAACTGTGATTCCTCCTGTAAAAATGCTCACATTTAGAGGAATTGATTGAGGCTCATTTGTTTGATATTAAATTTCATAAAGATCAAATTTGCTCCTTAAGAAATGAAAATAATGAGATGAAAGCAAACGTAAATTCAAAGGCCAATGATCAAATCTTCATAAATGAACTCATTCATGATTAAAAGTTTGCAAAAGAAAATGAGAAACTGAAGGAATTGAATACGGCCATTTCTGAAAGACTGTTGGTTTTATAAAATAGAAAATTTGTGGCTATAAGTGATTGTGAAGATGTGGATGGATTAAAACAAGAAATTGAATGCCTTAAGACTACCAATGTAGTGTTAAATGTCAGTCTTACTACTTGTGAAAAAGAACTTGCTGATACCAAATTCCATATCACATCTCTAGAAAGTGAAATTCAAGACTTGCATAATTCATTCCCTAGATTCGTGGATGGTCAAGATAATCTTGATAAACTTTTGGACATGAAAGTTAATTTTCAAAGGGAAGGACTTGGCTATAATCCTGTAAAGAAGAAGTCTTTTGCAAATAAGTTAACTGCTTCTTTTGTTCAAAGTTTAAGTATAGCCAGTATCTCTACTTTACCTCCAAAGCAGTCTTCTGTCCAAGTGATTCAAAAAGAAAATAAAAATCAAAAAATCAAATTGCATGAAAAATCTAAAAATACTGCTAGCACCTCTATGCATGTTAAACATACTTCTACCATACACACACATCCACCTAGAAAGAAAATCTCATGTTTTTATTGTGAAAGACATGGACATGCCATGCATGATTATTTTACAATGAAGAATGATGATTTAGAAGCATGCAGGAAAAGAATGAACAATGGATAAGGCAAGGGTAGGTCGATGCATCCCAAGTCTAAACAACACTACCAACCTATGGTGTCAACACATCTTGTGTTCTGGACCCATTATCCTCAGCCAAAACCAAGGGAAGGTCAACCTATGATCTCTAATGTGTTTAACACACCTCTTGCCAATTGGAAACAATATTGTAACAAAAAATCACATGCTTCAAAAATTCCTCATGCTTTTAAGCTTTCAAAGTCATGTTGTCATTACTGCGGTAAGTCTGGGCATAACATGCATGATTATTTTTTGATGAAAATGATAGTTTGAATGTTATCAAAAATTTAAAACCACATGTCAATGTTGCTGCTAACCCACAAGGACCAAAAAGGATTTGGGTACCTAAGAATGCCAAATGAGAAATCTATTTTGCAGGTGTGCCTTGGAAATATGAAGCGTGAAACATGTTTTCAGTCAAGAAGGTAAGGCACACGGGCCAAGTGGCATAAGATAGGTTAAAAGAAAAAATAAAAATGAAATCTAAATACTCAGGTGATATCCCTCTCACTTCTCTAGAAAAGGTGCTATGTCTTGATTTACTTTGTGCTGAATCTTATGTGATAATGCAAATGTTGTATATGCATTGCACTCATAGATGTTTGCATATCTTTGAGTATATCACATGTCATATAGCATCTTGTTCAAGGGGAGCTCGTTGAATGTGGACTTTGTTGTAGGGTTGCCTTGAGGTCAAGTGGAATGCTTGGAAGATGATGTATGCCCAAGGCACATGTATTGAAAATAAATTTATGAGTTTTTTTTTTAAAACTCAAATTTGTTTTAACCGAAACTCAATTAATAAAAAATTCATAAAAAGGGGTTATTTTTTTTTGAAATGCATTACATCTTTCATGAATCACCAGTGCATGATTACATTTCATAAAACTGAATATTCATCCATCTGATCATTGTTGCATGACTTCATGGTATATAAAATGGTGACCTGAGGAAGGATATGTCATTCCTGACAGAAATCAATCACCATGCGTGAGAATGTGCCTCCGCCTGGTACCATGAGTCATTTGTTCATATAAGTCATAGGATGCATATTTTTCTGTTACAACATCATTTGTGTAATTCATGCACATTGTGAGGGGGAGCTATTAGCTGGTTGATATCTGCCCAAAGCTAAGGCTCATTTGTAAGAAAGATGATCGGGTGCTAATGTCTATGATGAAAACTGCTAGCCTATTCAAAGAATTACATACATTGAGTCTGCATAAACTCTCATGCACTGTCTTCCACAAATTTTAAAAAAACTTGCTTCTCATATTAGAATGCATATCCATTCTCATGCATATACATTGTTGATGAAACTTGATATTTGCATGTGTGAGACTGTGGAATGCACCTCTCAAAGGTGCTGCTGAACCCTAGGGATCCAAGAAAGCTTGGGTACCAAATTTTACAAAATGAGAACTTTGATTTCAGGAGTGACTTGAGGCCAATGAAGAAATTGAGAAAAATAAGGGATTCCCAAGACAAAGGTAAGAAAACAAAAATCTAAAATACTGACCTTCACGAGGTTAGTGATTTTGGTGCTTGAAGGCATATGGTACTGCCTGCTGAACTAAGGTAACTCAACCTTTCGCTATGAAATGAAATTTTATGCATTGGCTTATGGCATTAGGTGATATTGTTCTTATGACAAGAATTGTGTCGGAAGAATCTTGCACTGTTGTTCCTCTACTCTACTGTGCCAATAATGTCCAAATGGTTATTTGAACAATTCCTGATTGAAACTGCATGTGTGATATAAAATTTGAGCTTAACTGCGTTTCTGGTAAATCAAATCGTGTCAGTGGAAGAGTGGATCACGTCCACTTGGAAGCTTTCACCATGTGTGAGTCGGGTCTTCGGACCTCAAACTCTGTCTTGTACCAGAACTTGGAGAAATCAAATGGCTAACTTGTGATTGGATTGGTTTTCTTCTGAAGAGTCATTGAAAAATCTGTTTGACTTGTGGATGATTTTCTCAACTTCTGAAATGCTGTTGCATTACTTATTTCTGATCTTTTCTGCACCATTGTTCATAAAAGCCATGCGATGAAAAATACTTGTTGTTCATCTTTCAAAACTGAATGCCCCCTTGTGGAATCTGACAAAATATTCTGAAAATCAAGTTTTCACATCTTGCTTTTGCATGTTGCGTTCTATTCTCATATAGTTATAGGTTGCATGATTTAGAATTCAATGCATTATGTGCATTTAGATCATCCAAATGAAAAACTGAAAACTTGTAATTTGCATCCACGCTACGTCTTGCACTTTGCATTGCATTTAGAACATTCAAATGAAATCTGAAATTTTACATCCATAATGTATCTTGTATCACATTGCATTTTGCAATACATCCAATTGTGTGCTTGCATGTTATATATGTTATTCACATCTATCCTAGGAATTTCTAAGACCTCAAAATTCTTGCTAAATAATCTTGCATCTGAGTCATCACTGGAGTGTTTCTTGTCAATACACTCAGAGGGAATAAGGATTTGATATGTACATCTATTTCGGGGGAGCTGCACTTTTATGTGTTCATGAAATTTTCGGTATACATGATGAATCAAATTTATACACTTCATGCACAAGATGTGAAAGTGAGTGTTAAAGATAAGGATATAGAAATTTCTTTTCAACACTCTAGAGATATTAAACTTACTGCATGTATGTTAAAGAGGCAGTTGAGGAAAAAGCTGCCTGCCTATTTTTTTTTAAAAAAAAATCTGAAATGAAGGTAGAGCAATGTTTAGTCTCACTGAGTAAATTAGACACATGTCACCTAAGACGTGATGTGATTAATTTCAAAAAAGTGTTCTACTATAGTATCTCTGCTCAAAATGAAGTGAAATAGTCAATATTCTGAGTAACCGGGGAGTTTGGCATGAGCTCCATGTGTCTACTCGCGTAAAAAGGAATATTTGAACTTGATCACTCTTGCAAAATTCTGATTGTCATTGTGAAAATTTTTGATTTGAAAAATTCTGAAAAATTCTTTATGGCAGAGTGTAGCCTCCAATACGCTGTTCTCATATATTAAAGTGCAGTCTACAAAATCTCTCTCTGTGTTGATCAGAAAATCTGAATATCCATATTACAATAGTCTATTTTCATGTTATTCACTTACACATATGGAAATTTGATTTAATATGTATTCAAAAAATTGATTGACTGCTTTGACTATTGCATAACTCTTCTGTGTGATTGCACAATCTCCTAGGTGTTATACTTGAAAATTCTGGATGTATTGACTCACCTGCACTTTTCGTACACCTATTCCATCTCTTTAACTAAAGAGGAGGAGGTATGTTGCATGTATATATACATATCTATCTGGTTGCATTGCATGCATTTATGTGTCCTCTTTTGTTAGCATCCAGCTTTATGTATTTTAATAGAAAACTAAAAATAAAAAATAAAAAAAATAAAAAAACACTTGGTATGTCATCGCTTGCATGCATTTATGAGTTTTTATGCATTTCAACAGAAAAATCTGAAAATCAAAGAAAAATCTTGCCTTTGCCTTGCCTTAGCATATTGTGAAAATCTGAAATGGACTTTAGGCCTTCAGTGGTATTATCTTAATGTGTTTACTTAGTCTGCAAGTCTTAAGTCTACACACATATCATCTCCATCACTAACAATTAGAAAGACAAGAATCAACATATTTTGATCATCTTATCGTTGCTTTGATATTGCTTCATTTGAACCTTTGAAGTGAACTCTTATTGATTCATGAATCTACCTTACTAAAATTTGAACTTCATTCCCTTCCTCCCACTTTTTGATGATATCAAAGGGGGAGAAAGAATGTGAAAGTCTATGATCTGTCTAAGTCAGTCACAAAGTTTGTCATCATCAAAAAAGGGGAGACTGATGTGTGCCTTGCATATGTTTATGTTTTTGATGATCACTAAACTTTGTGTATGCTTGCATATACTTTTGATGATTGTGTGCACTCACGATAGCACTTATGATATTTTCTATTGTAAGGCCCCAGAATTTTTATAACTTATTTTTGGTATATTTAATTATTTTTTTGGGAATTTTAAAAACTCAAAATGGATTAATAAATAAATATTGGGTTAAATAAATCACTATAAGGCCCAATTTATGTTAAGTAATTAGTCCAGCTTTGATAATTGAAAGCCAATAGGTTAAAGGACCTAGCCCATTTAGTTTGGCCCATATTCTAGAAGGTTATTTAGCCTATTCACGAATTTTAAGGATAAACACTATTTTATAGATAATAATATGGATAAACAAACAAAAGAGTTTGAATTTTATTGAATTCTACGCACAATGGATGCAGCGGTATATCGTGCGATCGCCACAGTCACGTAACGCACTAGGCTACGACCATTACGCTCGGTCAGTTCCTTGAAGTGAAGAAAGAGCAAAAAGATTAAATGTTTTGCTAGTCTATCTCTTAGGGATCGAGATGGGGAGACTAGTAGAGGTGTTAAGGACTCTTAAAAGTTGATCTAAGCTTTAACAAGGACTCTAGAATCGATCTAATCCTCAAACCCTAGCCAAAACCCTATAAATAGGACCTAGTTCTGAACTGAACGACCCTTACTTTTGGCTCGTGAAGAATCAAGGTAAGGAGATAGAATCTCGGGTAAGTTCTTTAGAGTCTTTTATTCCTAATACTGTAGACTAACTATCCTCAAAATTTCATGTAAGGAGGTCGAGTATCCAAGGAGTTAGGATCTTCCAAAGTTGCTGGTTTCATCACGCCAACCCAGGAAACTGTGCAATAGGGTGTTGAAGATCAGAAATTAGAGAAGCTAAATGAGGTAATCAGAGTTAAATACTTTAGAACTTTTTGTTCCTCTTAGTATTATCTTCCTAACCTCCAAATTTCACGTCCTTAGGTCAAGAGACTAAGGAGTTAGAGCGACGTAAAGTTGCTAAAAACCCACAGGAAGGGAAGGATTAGGGCGTGCCTTGAAGACATAAATTGGAAGATTAAAGTCCAGAAAAGAGGTAGGTCATCTCATGAACGGAAAAAATAACATGTTAGGTGTTGCATCCATAGTTCGTGCTTGGTTTCAATGATATCAAAACGATTGTGTTTGTGTGTGTATGTGTTTCATTGAGCAACATGTTTTATATCTTGATTTGATGAGTTGAAAGATGGAGTCAATGTTTACTCTTGAAAGCCATGTGAACCCTTGGTGTTTAAGAACTAATGTTATATTTATGTTGGTTTGTAGGAACACAACTTCATGGCTCATGCTTGGAATCTTAAGGAGTCCATCAATGAAGCTCTTCTTCTTAAAGGGAGTTAACTTTGTTCATGTTTGAAAGTTATATGAATGATTTGTATTTAAGGATCTCATGCCTTGAATATTTTGATTTGTAGGATCAAAATCCATGATTCATGCTTGGAATTCAAAGGAGTTTATCAATGAAGATCTTATTGAAAAAGGGAGTTGACTCACTCATTGCATTGTATTGATTCTTCTACATTTCATTCATTTCATCTAATAGCTTTTCAAAGTCTTGGTTGGATATTTTCATGCGTTTTCTTCATAAGATTTTTGGGCTTGAAATATCCTCAACCTTGTAACTTGAAATTTGATGGATGTGATTTTAATGATGCTTGCTCGTTTCTTGGACTCATGGTAATTTAATTTGGGAAGTCTATATCAATGCTCCTCTTGAGATAATGCTTCATGGATGTTGGTTTTTAATCAACAAGAATGCCATTTGAATGAATGTGATTCCATGATATTATGCATGCTTTACATTTGGCATAATTGTTAACATTTGTGTAATGAAGCATTTTGATGATTGAAGATTTGGTTGATTCAAGAAAGTGATTGAATGGTTGAGCCTTCATGTCTTTGTATTTGATTAAGTGAGAGATTCATGTTCATCGTATCAAAACCTTGTCAAATGGTGAATATGTTTTTGATGGTTGAATTGAGAAGTCAATTACTTGATTGAATGTGTTTATGATGTATTTTTATGTTAACTAGTTAAAAGAGTTGATGCTTGGTTCATGAGTTTTGATTATCATCTAACTTCTTGGTTTATCATGTTTCTACTAGTTAAAGGATGACTTTTAAACCCTCCCATGTCAAGTGGATGATGGTAACATCTAACCATTGCTATGCTAAGTTCTGGGTCATTTCATGAACATCTTTCATGAGGTTGCATTGCATTGGAAGTGTTTTACGCATCCTTAAAATGAGATTTTTGAGCCTTTACAATGTGCTTAATGTTTTCTCATAAATCTTGTTGAAATGTGGTTTAGATGGTCTTAATACTTTGTGTAACTCATGGTAATTATTTCTTAATTTTTGGGAATTTTTTCGGCACTTTTACAGGGCTAAAACCGCATTTTGTTGACCTCTGCTGAAGGGGTCGACCCCCCCTGGGCTGGATGCCTAGCCAGTGCATGGGTCGACCCCTGGGGTCAACCCACTGCCAAGGGTCGACCCCAAGGGTCGACCCCTGCAGGCTGCTTCTGTTTTTTAGCCCCGGCAAACTCTGGTTGCCCGAGGGTCGACCTAGGGGTCGACCCCTTCCAGAATGTGATTTCCGAAAGTGTTTAAAACTCTTTGAAAACCCTTCTAAACCTTATTATAATACCCCCCAATGATTCCTAATCATGTTAGGGTGTTTTAAACTCATTTTAGAAGGGGTATATGGGTCATTTGGTCAGTCTCCTATATATATTAATGTGTGCTCCGAATTTGAGATGGGATTAACCCTAATGCTCATTTGTTCATTCGTGTAGGTGAAGAAAAAGGGAAAAACGTGGTGGAGCTCTTCCAAGGAGGATATCATCTACATCCGTGAAGATCTTGAGCTCGTGGAAGAAGAAGAAAAGGAGCAGATCGAAGAGAGGATCAAGAGGACATATGAATCGTCTTCATCCAGCTTCCCTCCAACTCGTGGTTCAAGGAACATCATCAACCGGCCTTGAAATACAAAGGGGGACTACTTCTATGTCTTCTATCAGTTCTTTGTGATGTGTTCTATGATCTATATTTTGGGTTTGAGCATGCTTGAATATTTGTGTTTATTTTCTAAACATTAGAGATATTTGTGTGTGTGACAGTTTGTGTATACGATCGTGTTTGATCACCTGCGTGCGATCGTGTTTGTGTCTTTGTGCTGCGGTTGTTGCAGCATATGTGTGTGTGTGTTGTGATCCGGTCGTCAGACCGTGTGTGTGTGTGTGTGTGTTGTGATCCGATCATCGGATCGTGTGTGTCTTGTGATCCGGTCGTCAGATCGTGTGTGTGTTGTGATCCGGTCGTCAGATCGTGTATGTGTTTGTGATCCAGTCGTCGGATCGTGTGGGAGACTTCGTCTCAGTCTGTGTGTGTGTTGGGGCGTGTCCCCGTGTGTGTGGGGGCGTCGTCCCGTGTGTGTTTGGAGCGTCGTCTCCGTTTGGGGATTTATCCCTGAGTGAAGCCTCACCGGATTTGGTGAGGGGTGGACGTAGGGAGCCCGTCGTGGTCCGAACCACCTTAAAAATCCCCGTGTCTTGTGGTTTGATCTTTGTGTTTGTGTGTTTCGCTATCTTATCTGTATATGCAATCATGTGAGCTCGCTGAGATTGAGTGAATTAAGTTTAAATTTGTTTAGATTAAATTCCTCAATCTTATCAATCTTGTTAATTCCACTGTGCGCTAGTTTATGTTTTTAAGCGGACATAGTTTATAGTAGTAGGATCTATTCACCCCCCCTCTAGATCCGTGTTCTTGCACTACGGGACCAAACAATTGGTATCAGAGCGAGGCTATGCTGTCCCCAGATCTCACGATCTACAGAGTGATCCTAGTGCATTCTACAATCATGAATTTTTCTGTTGAGCACATGTCGATGAATTGCCTTCCTATTCTTAATGGTTCTAATATTACTTCATGGATAGGTAAAATGTGTGGACTGATCAATTCAATTAATCCTAATCTTTGGAAGTTGATTTATGATGGTCCTCACATATTGCCTCTAGATGAGACCAAGTGGTCTAGTCAAGATAAATTGAAGAACCATGAAAATGTCATTGTCTTAAGTTTTTTGAAAAGTGCTATTGATACTCAAATGTTTCCATTTGTTTCTTCTTGTAGAACGGCAAAGGAGATTATGGATCAGTTGATCAAAGCTCGAAAGATGGAAGGACAAAATTGTCTCATGGCCGACAATGATGATCAACTCAATGAAGAAAATTATGATGAGGTAAATTCTGAATCCAAAGAACTCTCTATTGAGGAATGGCAAATGGCATATGCTACGCTGTATGATAAATGCAAGAAACTCAGATCTGAAAATAAAACCTTGAAAAGGAAGATTAATGAGAATGGGCATGCTAATTCCTCCTGTGAGAACTGTAAAATCTTGGAGTCAAAAATTGAACATCTGCAAGAACAAAATGAATCTCTTGAATCAAAAGTTGAATTATTTTCCAAAGAGATTTCCTGTTTGAATGAAGATGTTGAAATGGCTAGAAAACTTAACACATCTTTTCAAATTGAAATTGAGTGTGATGAACTGCGTGAGCAAAATATATTTCTCATGTCTAAAATCTCCATGCTTGAGAAAAATGAAGAATATCTTAAGAACAAGCTAGCTTCTTTGTCTGATGATGATAAAATGTTTGAAAAGCTGCTTGATTCTGAAATTGATAGCAAAAGCATCATGAATGAAAATGAAGATCTTAAAAAGAAAAATGGTGCCATGTTAATTCAGAATTCCTTACTTGAGGGAAGATTGAAATGCTTTGATAAGCTTGAATAAGAAAATTCCTTGTTGAAATATAAGAATGAACAATTGCTTGTTAAGATTTCAAAGTTTGATGAAACTGAGAAAGTTCTTGAAAACTTAACTGAAAAACTCTATGCCATGAATGATGAAAATAAGGAAATCTTGAAAGAGAATGAAAACTTGGAATTGTTGGCACCTAAAATATGATCGTCGGTGACCAAGCCATAAGGACGAATGACCCGGCCCACCGAAGCGCGGGAGCCGATAAAGATCAATACATCGAAGATGTCTCAAGCTGCCAGAGCCTCGAGTCATTCCGCATGGACACGGGGACTTCACCTCAGGAGAGCCGAGATGAATCCACAACCAACCGGCAGTGCGACCAAGCCTGCCCAATGAACCGGCATCGACTTTGTCGTGCTGCATCCACTACACCCGTTGTCCGACCAAGGTCGACGGTCTACCCGGTGGCTACCCACCTCATGAAAGGCTCTCCTGAAGATAAAGGAGTCCCCCCTGGCTCTCCAAGACGGAGGACCGAAAGCTCTGACGGCAGAAGATCCCGATCACCCGACACGAGTACGGCTTCCCGACAAGATGGGCCCGTTAGTGGCCGAATGATCGCCCAGCGCAGGCGAAATTATCCCTGGTGTCATCCAACCCCCTAAGGAGCTTGGGTACGAGCCAGGCCAGACCAACAGCATGGATCGTAGAGCCGAAGGCCGTGTCAGAGGAAAGCCCGTACGATCAAATAAAGGCTATCTGGAGTCTCAGGAACGGCCGTACGTCGACCTGGGAGATTTGACAAGACATCACGCTAAGGTTTCGAGGGGCATTGGCGAGATAATGTTCACGGGACTCCCGGACTCATCGACTAGCTTGAAGCGCACGAGGAGCATTAGCCCAGCACGCCTTAAACCGGCGCGCCCCTCATTCGATGCCCCTGATCCCGGCGCGCTAAATCCCCTACCATCCGCCCTCATCACGGCGCGCAAGTCACTCTATCGGATGTCATCTTAAACCGATGCGATAGGTTGATGAAGACTCCTCCCGGCGCGCCAAAAGCTCACGCCGGATGCAAAGCCTCCAACCTATTATATAAACGGGTGAGGTTCGATTGGAAGAAAGGAAGAGAAGACCGAGGAGGACACAGAAGAGGGCTTTCGGGAAGAAAGAAAAGAAAGGGAGCCGGGAGAGAGAAGAACGAGGAGGACACAGAAGAGGGCTTTCGGGAAGAAAGAAAAGAAAGGGAGCCGAGAGAGAGAAGAACGGGGAGGACACAGAAGAGGGCTTTCGGGAAGAAAGAAAAGAAAGGGAGCCGAGAGAGAGAAGGGTTCCTTCGGAGGATCTTCCGCCGGTCGTCTTCCTCCTTTACGATACCCTGTTCCCGGAAGAGGTGGGCGTCGTTGCCAGTTCTTTTCTGCTTTCCGTGGATTCCTCCTTCTGAGACTTCTGCCCATCGAATGTAAGCGAGGAGGGAAAGGAGCGGCGATGATATGAGCCGGCTCCTCTCTCCTTCTTCGCCATCCCTCCTCCTTGCTGCTCTCTTGTGGGTTTTCCTGTAAGCGAACCGGTGGCCGTTCCATAGTGCCGGCATCGGAATTGTAATATATGTATATAGTTTCCTCGCCGGGCAGCGATGCATCTGCATATATGAATGTTGGTGAGTTGAATGCTCCATGCCCTATTATCTTCTCCCATCTCGATTTCCTTCAGAGGTCCTCTGTGGTCGTCCGTCTACGCGCAGTCCTATGATTCCGGTTTCTCTGATTTCGCATGTGCCCTGGAATATCAAGGGCTACAGAGATAACCCCTCCCCAGGGCTTTCCCGTCTATACTTGCTTCTCAGTCGACAGCCGTTGCGTTTTCTGGGAGGGTGGAGCTGTGCTTGTGCACATGTCTCTTCCCATTTCAATACGAGTTCTGGTCTCCTTCTCCCTTTTGCGTTCCCCTGTTTCGCATGAGAATTGGAGACCGCTCGTCTCGTGACTATCGCGGTCCAGCTGCTTGAATATATGTCCGTGTAGTCAGATTATCTCGGCTATGCTCCCATTGTCCCTCCATACGATTGCCAATCGCCAACTGCCCAATCTCACGGTAGTCAATACCTCGGTCCTAAGATTGGTAGTCCGTTGGTAACGAATATCCCCTCGCTCATCTGTGATTGCCCACCGCTTGAGTTCCGCAGATTTCATCTCGGTCATCCGGGGAGGGGGACATTTCCTCATGAATTCACGGAGGTGCTGAATGGTCGGGAGCCCTATCTCTTGATGGTAGACGCTCCCTCAGGGCTGCAGCAGATATTGACAGGGGTTCAACCCAACAATCTCAAACCCACAGTTTCCCCTGGGGCTCTGTGGTGGCCAAAGGGCGAACGTTCCTAGCAGGCTAGTCCTCGGAACCTCTTCTCCTGAAGGTCTCTGTCTCCTCAGCAGATGCAGTGCGTGTTGTAAGTCGCCCACCCCTTTGTAGGCTTGTCCTCGGGGTGTCGCTTCCGTTATCAGTCGCCTCATCCGTTGCCTCCACCCACGGAGCTTTGGTGTCCCTTGTAGGCCAGTCCTCGGGGCACCTTATCCGATGGGATTTTGCTGGCTGCCATTGTGCAGACCGGCGGTTTAGGGGCTTGTTCCATAGGTGAGCATGACCCCGCTTCTCCCCTGCAACTCTTCAGGTTCAGGGGAGATGCTGTCCAATTTTGGACAGATTAAGATTAAATAAGCCCTAACGAAATACTCATTCTTGACCCAATTATCCCGGTGCTTGAGTAGGAACCTCGCACTGGCTTATCACGTCATTCTTGGAGGGTTCTGGACTTCAATTTAACAAACAATTGGCCTCAAAGGGCTTCAAAACCCTCAACATAAACTTAACAAACTTAAATGATTCGAAATTCGTCAAAAATAAGCTAAAACGGCGCGGCCTTAACCCGGCGCGCCCTAATCCGGCGTAGTACCCCCCCGCGCCGGATTAACCCTACACTCATAATCAAAAAAAACTTCCTTGCGCCTTTTCGGCGCGCCATGAATCGGCACGCCCAGGGCCTTCGCGCCGTATTAACATCCATGATGGCCGCGCCGTATTAGCCGCTATACCTACGCTTTATCGCGCCGTATAAGCTATCCTTACATGGTCGTGCCGGCTTTGAAACCTCTCGTTGCTTTAATCACTCATTTGCCCCCGAGCGGATCTCGTCCCTCGGGGTTGGCGTTAATAAATCACAATTGGTAATAAATTGAATAAAGGAAGGGCCAAGCGAGCCCGAACTATATCGTTATCATATCTTCATTACCATGTCCGTTAGCACTTTGCTTTCGCTATTATATTTGTGTTGTTCTCTCGTTCCTTGATGGGGGGGTAATAAACGTGGTTGATCATCATTTGCTTCCATGATTCTATTATCATGCTTAGTATAGTCATGAACGTCATGTGTGCATGCATGCATAGATCCTCGGGTATATTAAATGGCGTCTACAGAAAACCGGATTACGTCTGGTCGGAAGTCTTCGCTATGCGCGACGGTGGTGTTCGGACCTATGCCCTCCGCCACGTACTGAGGATCCATAATCCCCATGAATTATGCATCTTCTGCACGATAAATGTATGCATCCTGCATGCTTTCGTCATGATCATCATGTAGCTCTTTTTAATTCGGCTTCGACAGCCCGTTATCTCGGTAATTAATCAAAGGTGTTCCCTCCTCGTGGGGGATGTAATTAACGTCATAGCCTTTATGGTACGGCGGACTGCTGGTCCCGACCGAATCTCACATTCGCCCGACATGGGTCAGAATGAGCGCATCATAAAATCGTCACTCATGTGACTAGCACGCCTGCGTCGTCAATCGATCATTTGACTACCAGTCAGTCAGTTGGTCGATCGACCCGCGCGAAAGAAAGAAAAGGTCGCGAACAAGTCTGGCACGCCCGGTGGGACCAGTGTCACCTTTCATCTCTTTGCCGGGATATTCGGGCTTCGAAGCCCTCTCAAAGGCTACTTATTGTTGCTTCGTTTGTCTTTACAGGCAGATCAATGACGATCAACGGGATAGCTGGCGTTGACTTTGATCTTTCGATTGTCGCTGGACACGCGCAAGGGTACCTGGCGGTACCCATGGAATTCGGCAGTTTCCCTGCCACTGTGGGCTTCCCCAACTTTTTGGGGTTAGCCTTTGTAGATATGCTGGAAGTCGAAGCCCCAGAACCTGTCAAGGAAGCTGTAAAGAAAATGGAGCCTCTAGAGGTTCCCTGCTGCAAAGACTTATCCGAAAATCCGGCCCCGGCCGCTAGCTGTCTGGTGCACCACGTCATACGTGGGACCCACCCCAATGTCATCAACAAACACCCTGGAGGACGCCAGCGTCGCCAGGCCCGCAAGAATGTTACTATAATCACCGAAACTCTGTCTTAGTCCGGGAAATCTATGCTAGTCGGGGGTATGCGCGTCTTCCTCGACGGACGCACTGCACGGGTGACCCCAGACCGAGTCATCCCCAACATTCCTATCCACAATGCCTATCAGGCCCTCGCTGGAAGGAGGGCAGAAATAGAAGAAGCCAGCCACTATGGCCAAGGAAGCCCGGCACCCAGGCCGAGGAAGTTTAAACAGGTGTGGGTTCCCAAGCGGACCCGACCTGCCCACCAGCTAACACCCATCCGCCGTCGTCTTGTGAACGACGAGGCAGAAGTGAGAAGAGAAAGGGGCCTGCCCCCGAAGGAGGAAGAAGAGGTGGTCGTGGATCTTCCGCGCCACAGAAGTTTCCGGGCCGCGGCCTGTCAAGCCAACGTCCCTACTGCGGGATGAAGATTCCAACAGCCGGCCGATAGAGCTCGGCTGGCCTATATCCTTCCTGTTGGAGGTCGACAATCACCCCCCGTCCTACATCAAGAGCGGGGTCGAGAAGAGATGACCTGCTTGGTCAGAAATTATTTTCGAGGCTTAGGCAACCCCTCACTCGGACAGCAGCGACTGATGCAGACAGTCGCCACTGAGGAAGACTACTGCCCATCAATGGCAGTTGAAGGAAATATGGGAGATAGAATGATGGTGTCGTCAGTCGACGACAATGGATATAATGACGGCTTCGAGGTCGAGGCCGATGAAGCCTTCCCCGAGCGGGAAGAAAGAAGAAGAGTTTCTGTGTTCGAAAGGCTGGCCTTCCCGCAGCATGCTAGAAGGAGGGTCTATCAACAAAAGAGAAGGATGCAGGTTTTCACCTGCAACATGACTGGTATATCTAACCGATATGGGGAGCTTCCTGAAGACCCCCAAGAATTGGCTCAATTGGCCGCACGGCCGGGGCCAACTACCCGCAGAACAGAAGCAGCAAGAGAGCTTCTGATGATGGTTAAAAGGAAACAGCCCCAGGTCTGTCCCCACTGGGATGACAAGGCCCCCGTCTTGACCGCTAATGTGGTGACGGCGGAAGAAGAAGACGACGTCCTCCTCGACATCTTGCCTGAGGGTACGTCCGGGGAGACAACAGAGAGTATCCCCACCACTATAGACCCATCAGTTCTGATGCTGCTACAAAAATATCAACGGGAGATAGACTCTCTGAAGAAGCAGCTGATGGAAAAGACTGAACATTCATCAGCTTCTAAACCACCCGAAGTCCAGGGTGAGTCATCTCCGGGAGTGGCTCGTCGTGACGACCCTCCACCGCTCTATACCCTGTCCCAGTCGTCAGAGCCAAGCATGGCGACAGCACAACAGCGGCCGCCACAGCCTCAGCCGCTGCTACCTCCGGTGCTCCCTCAGGTGCACCCGACACCCCCGCTGCTGCGTCCTCCACAGGCGACCACCCTGGTCACCCCATACTTGCAGCCGGCACACTTCTATCCAGAACCGGTTGACCCCACGGTCGTGAACCGGATGATGGTGGAGAGGATGATCGAGCTGAAGCTCGCAGAGAAAAGTGAAGGTGACTATGTCGCATTTGATGCCTATCGGGTGCCCTACCCGCAACACCATGCGGCTAAACGACTTCTCCCGGGGGTCAACAAGCCGCCTAAGTTTGACAAATTCAACGGGAAAGGGTCCCCTAAAGAGCATATTGCATATTATATGACCGTTATGGGTGATCTGGCCACCGATGAGTCATATTTGCTGAAGTTCTTCGGGTCCTCGCTGACAGGGCTCGCATTTGAATGGTACTCTAGCCTCTCGGCTGGGTCAATCAATGATTGGTCGGATATGCAGAGAAAGTTCAGAGAAAGATTCCATGTTATAGAGAGGGAGGTCACAGTGGCCGAACTCTACTCAACGAAACAAAGGGCAGATGAGACAACCCTTGATTACATCAAGAGGTGGAGGAACCTCGGAATGAGATGCAAGCGGCCCCCGCATCAAGAGGACGCGGTACAAATATGTAAACAAAACCTCAGGAGGGAGGTCTTGGAGAAGATGATTGGAATGGAAATACGGTCGTTCGACCGGCTGAATAATGTGGTGGCCGAAGTGGAGGCTTTCTTAGCCAAGCATGTCCCGGCGTCAGCTGCCAGCATAGCCCAGAAAGGCAAGGCTGTGGAACGGCGCCCCACACCTAAAGAAGCAAATGCGCTTGATATCAAGGCGTTCGAACAATAGAAGGAGAAAGGCAAGAAGGCGGCTCCCCCGCAGCCTGCGAAAGCTCTAGATGATAAAGAAGGTCCTTCGCTCAGGGACAAAATGAAGAAAGCCTATTCCTTTCCAAAAGATAAGACCCAAGTCCTGTTCGACAGGGTAACAGAATACAGCATGGTCACTCTGCCTGAGCCAAGGAGGCCGGAGGACCTGAAAAGAAAAGACAGTCCAAGATTCTGCCCCTACCACCAGATGTTGGGACATCCAATCAAAGACTGTTATGTTTTCAAAGACATCATCAAAGGAATGGTAAAGAAGAATGAAATAGAGCTGGGAGAGTACAAAGTAGACCCTCCTCAGCCACATGAAGCTCCTCCCATGAGAGAAGCAGTCAACATGGTCTCCCTCTACCAGGCATTCTGAGGAGATCTCTGAAGCAAGCACACGGAGCACCTACGAAATCCATTTCCTGGAGCCCGTGAAAGAACAGTAGGGGTGGCAGCAGATCCCTGTAAAGCACAAGAAGAAGAGGGCACCTCGCCCGAAAGAGGGGGCACATATCCGTGGTGTTACACCCTGGCCTGCTCCGCCAGTGGTAGCACCCGTATGGGTCACTCCACCTATAGCCATCAGAATACATACACCTAATAAGAGGAGACAGACTCCGCTACCAGTAATCAAGGAAACCAATCCTGGGGTCCTTCGACTACAGCACCTGATTGAAGGGCTAGATGCTCCGCTACCAGTAATCAAGGAAACCAATCCTGGGGTCCTTCGACTACAGCACCTGATTGAAGGGCTAGATGAATATGTGCAGCCCGAATTGAAACCTCTGCTGGTACGGGACCACGTCCCATGGCAAGAGCTGGAACAACTCTCACTCAAACAGGTGGAGGAAGCTGAAGCAGCACCCCCTGAAGAGGGCAACCTGTTCTGGGGGCAGGCACCCGCAGAAACCAAAAAGAAGAGAAAGCAAAAGAAGAAGAAAAGAAAGGCCGCTGGGGCCAATAAAGCACATGTTGTCTCCTGCAATACCCTATCAGCACTCTTCAACCTACCCGGAGAAGAGGAAGAAGAAGGAATTTACTTCACGCCCCATGCTGGGGGAGGCAAAGCCGAGGCCGCAACTGCTGCACATGCCACTCGGTCGGGCCGAAAATGGGGGCGCCAGCCACCACCCAACCACAACATCATGTTCAGAGGGAAGCAACCCTACAAGACACCTTCGCTGGAGGTTAAGGGAGTTCAAATCCCCCCTCCGTCAGGCCTATACAACAAAAGTGGGGGCAAGGCAGTCCCTTCATTTCTTGAATTTATGAAAATGTCAAAGGGGAAACAGCCATGTCAAGAGGCTAACCCTACACCCGGGGCCATTCACCCGCAGCCAGCGCAATCTACTGAGGATGCAAATGCAGATGGAGCTTGCCCTACAGCAACTAATAAAGAAGACCCGACAGTTGGTGCCAGCCAAGAGGATGCCGAGTCCGAGGAAGATGAAGCAGGTCCGTCTGGACTCACAAATCAAAACCTCCCCAAGCCCAGATGGGCTGAAGAGATGAAGCTCTCCAATGTCCGGGCTGGGAACCGAATAATGAAGTTGCTCAAAAAGCTCCCCGCTCGATTTACGATCTGGGAAATTCTCTCTTTGAGTGAAGAAACTCGACAGGCGATCATCACTGCTCTGCAGACGCCTGCTCATTTTGAAGCCTGCATAGCCGAGGCTATACCAGAAGCCAGTATGACCTTCTCTCCGGAAGACATGCTACTACCTACTGCCAGCCACAACAGCCCGCTGTATATGAAAGGGCACCTGAATGGAAGGGAGCTGAATAGAATACTGGTTGATCCCGGTGCAGCAGTCAACATCCTGCCATACAGAATATACGAGAGGCACCACTTTAATGTGCATCTCGAGAAAGTCGGGGATATGCGTATCGCTGGCTTCAACCAAAAATGTGAAGTATCTATGGGAGTGGCAGAATTTACGCTGACCCTGGCAGATTTCACTACAACAGTACAGTTTCATGTCATTGACTCTCGCACCTCCTACAAGGCGCTGCTCGGCCGCCCATGGCTGCATGAGAATATGGTGGTGCCCTCCACGCTCCACCAATGCATCAAATACAGCCTCCAAGGGAAGGAGGAGATGATATTTGCTGATCTCCACCCATTCGAGGTATTTGAATGTCAATTGGCGGACGCCAACCTATATACGGGGCCTCCCCGGAAGGTTTCTGAAGCTAAAGCCCCCGTAGGGGCGTCGAAGAATAGATCGGGTGACGGTTGGTATCCACCACCGCCGCACGGATATGTCAAGCCGAAGGTAGTCTCCCACATCACAGCTTCTGGAGATGTCGGCAGGGTGACACCCCCAGCGTTGTACCCCAAGGCCAAGGAAGTGCAGATCGATCGACAGCACGACCGCATCGGAGTCCCGGCCGGCCTCACCAAGCCAGTCTCCGGCCTCAATGATCCCACTGTCGAACCTTTCAAGGCTTGGGAGGTGACACAGGAAGATAGGCCCAGCAGCTTGTTCTATACAGCTGAGGAGCATCCTACTCGGGAAGACACAGACTGCAGCCTCCCCGAAGATCTAAGCAACCCGCGGGTTCCTGTCCAAGGCCTGGCATTTACAACTGATCGGATGGCCAAGATGTTTCAGAAGCAACACCTTCCTCCCGATCAGTCTCAAAAGCGCAAAGAAGCTTTCCAGAAGATGTGGTATCCTGCAAATCTGGATAAGGAAATGAGACGTGTCTCTCAGCATCCAGGGTTGGGCTTCACCCTGGAGGAATATTATTACAGTGGGCGGTACGAGGTGGATACTATCTCCGCCTTCTATCCTACTGAAGATAGCCCTCTGGGGGCAACCTTTGATGAGTATCCGGTGGAAGCCGAATATCTTGAACTGGCTCGGTCCGGGAATCAAGAAGTAGAAACCTCGGCCCCTTGCCGATGCTGGGAGCAAGTTCATCTTGAAGAAGCGGCTCTTCAAGCCGAATTTGATACGGCTGGCAGCAGTGAAGCCGAAGACATTCAAGAAGTAGGAGTCTCTCCCTCCACAGGGGTCCTACTTATGACGACTTCAACACCCTTTCTGTCAATCAGGGAAGCCTTGGTCGACTCCAATCAAGGGGAACTAGCTGCCAAGAAAGAAAAAGCCACTTCTACGGAAGATATAATTGCCCCAGAAGGCGAGACCTCCTCAACTTCTGCTACAAAACCGGGATGCTGTCCAAGCCCGGAAATAAACAACTACCAGCCTGTCATGGTTGCAACCCCATCTACAAACACTGAAGCTGCTCTCTCGCCCTCGAGAGCTGCAACTGCAATGGATTTGCTAATAGAACAATCCACTCAGCCGCTAGCACAAGAAATCAAGAAACCTCGTGAGGCTCTGCCGATATCCGACGAGGAAGTCGAAGTACTCGACCCTCAAGATGGTATTCCAGACTTCATTGACCTCCAACCGGCACCTCCGGAGATAGAAGACAGAGGCCAGGCCACAGTCGATGAACTAATAGAAGTCAACTTGGGAAATGAGGAGGACCCTAGGCCCACCTTCCTCAGCGCCCAACTGTCCCCAGAAGAACGGGAGCTGTACATCCAGCTGCTGCTAGAGTACCGGGATTGCTTCGCCTGGACTTACAAAGAGATGCTAGGTCTAAGCCCCGCTGTCTCACAACATGAGCTAACAATCAGCCCTGAGGCCGAGCCAGTGAAGCAACCACCGCGGCGCATGAGGCCAGAGCTCATCACCCAAATTTGTGCTGAAGTCGACAAGCTCATTGACGTGGGATTTGTTGAAGAAAACCAGTACACTACATGGCTGGCGAATATCATCCCCGTGAAGAAGAAGAATGGACAGATCCGGATATGTGTCGACTTCCGAGATCTAAATAAAGCCTGCCCCAAAGATGACTTTCAGGTGCCAATAACCGAGGTCATGATTGATGCTACAACCGGCCATGAAGCCCTGTCATTCATGGATGGGTCTTCCGGTTACAATCAGATTTGGATTGCGGAGCATGACCGAGTCCATACTGCTTTCCGAACCCCTAAAGGCATTTATCATTACAAGAGAATGCCGTTCGGACTGAAAAATGCTGGCACGACCTATCAGCGCGCAATGACCAAAATCTTTGATGAGTTGCTCTACCACAAGGTCGAATGCTACATAGACGACCTGGTGGTCAAAACCAGAAGAAAGGAAGATCATCTGCAAGACCTCCGGATTGTTTTTCAGAGGCTGAGGCAGCATGAGCTAAAGATGAACCCCATGAAATGTGCGTTCGGAGTGTCGAGTGGAAAATTCCTTGGTTTCATCGTCCAATATCGGGGAATCGAGATAGACCCCGCAAAGATCAAGGCGATTCAGGAGTTACCTCCGCCAAGGAACATCTCCGAGCTGAGATCACTACAGGGCCGCTTAGCTTATATCCGGCGGTTCATTTCCAATTTGTCAGGGCGATGTCAGCCTTTTCACAAGTTGATGATGAAAGAGGTTCCCTTTTATTGGGATGAAGATTGCCAGACAGCCTTTGACAAGCTAAAAGACTATCTGAAAACTCCTCCAGTGCTGGGCGCACCGGTGAAAGGACGACCATTGATACTGTATATAGCAGCTACACATAATTCTCTGGGGGCAATGCTGGCCCAGAATAATGAAGAAGGGAAAGAGCAAGCCCTCTATTACCTCAGTCGGAGACTGGTCAGAACTGAAGAGAAATATACTTATATTGAGAAGATCTGTCTGGCGCTGGTCTTCGCAGTTAAGAAGCTCCGACACTATATGTTGTCGCATGAAATCAGCTTGGTGTCCAAAGAGGATCCCCTGAAGTACATCATGTCTCAACCGGCACTCAAAGGCCGCCTGGGCAAATGGGCGGTAATCCTTATGGAGTTTGATATCTCCTACGTGCCGCGCAAGGCCGTCAAGGGCCAAGCTATTGCAGACTTCTTCGCTGAGCACCCAGTGCCCGGGGATTGCCCGTTGGAGCCGGAGCTTCCTGAAGATGAAACCCTAGAAGCCGTGCAAGTACAGCCCTCTCTATGGCAGCTATACTTTGATGGCGCTTCCATAATTGACACCTCTGCCACCGGATCATCCAGGGTCAGAGCAGGAGCAGGCATAGTCTTGAAATCCCCAGAAGGAGAAGTGGTACATACATCCTGCTCCATAAACAAACAATGCACCAATAATGAAGCGGAATATGAAGCCCTGATAATCGGGTTGCAAATTGCCCTGTCCATGGGAATTCAGATGCTGGAAGCATTTAGAGACTCCATGCTAGTTATAAAACAGCTGGAAGGAGAGTTCGATGTGCGAAAGCAAGAGCTCCTCCCCTATCACCAGTTGGCAACTCGCCTGATGTCAAGATTTTACTTCATCAGCATCAAGCACATCAATCGAGGCCGGAATGCTCAGGCAGACGCCCTCGCTAAGCTGGCCAGTTCATTGGCGGTCCCGCCAGACACAAGCCTGAATATAACAGTGATCAACCGCCGACAGGTCCCCAGCGTAACAGAGGTCCTGGCCGACGAACAAGAGATGGAAGTAGCAGTCATCGAAGGGGTTCAGCGGCCTGATTGGCGAGAGCATCTCCTACACTGGTTTCAACACCAGCAACTTCCAAAAGAAAAGGAACAGAGAATGAAGCTCCTGAGGATCAAGGATTCTTACGAGATGCGAAGCGGGACCTTGTTCCGAATTATGGCAGATGCCCGAAGGAAAGTCCTACTCCGTTACTTGTCTTCAGCAGAAGCGGGACAGGTGATGCAGGAGGTCCATGCAGGATCAGCTGGAGCACACCAGGCTGGCCCGAAGATGAAAATTGAGATAAAGAAACTGGGTTACTATTGGCCCACTATATTTGATGATTGCTGCAGGTTTGCCAAAGCTTGTCAGAAGTGCCAAGAACACGCTAATGTGGCAAGGAGACCTCCAGTGCCATTGCATCCCACCCTACCAAGCTGGCCGTTTGCTCAGTGGGGCACGGACGTAGTAGGGCCGCTACCAGCATCTTCATCAGGGTGCAGATACATCTTAGCAGCTGCAGACTACTTCTCCAGATGGGCGGAGGCAGTAGCACTAAGAGATGTGATGGGAGAACTAGTTGCAAGATTCTTTCGGCAGAATGTAATATTTCGGTTCGGGATCCCCAGCCGAATCATCTCTGATAATGGCAGTCATTTTTAGGAACCAGAAGGTTTATCGGCTGGCCGACAAATACAAAATCGACTGGAGGACATCGTCCCCCTACAACCCTCAAGCCAATGGACTCGCAGAAGCCTTTAACAAGACCTTATGCACATTGCTGGCAAAGACTGTCAAGTCTAATAAAAAAGATTGGGAAGAAAGGATGTACGAAGCACTTTGGGCCTATCGTACTGTCTACAAGACCCCAACCGGCTGTTCACCTTTCTCCCTCGTCTATGGGTCAGAAGCTGTAGTGCCCATTGAACTTGAAGTTCCTTCATTGCGAGTTGCCATCCAGCACGGACTAGTCAGTGGTGAGCAGACCAATGCAGAAAGAAGATTGGAGAAGCTCGCTGAGCTCGAAGGAAAACACCTCCGGGCACAGCAAAACATCCAACTCTACCAAGCTCGCATGGCCCGTGCTTTTGACAAGCTAGTCAAGGGTCGAGAATTCAAGAAAGGAGACCTGGTAATGGTCAAAAGAAAAGAAGTGATGGCCTCCAACCCCAAAGGGAAGCTAGTCGAAAACTGGGTCGGGCCGTATATCATCCGCCGAGTATATGAAGGGGGTGCCTACATCCTTGTAGACCACAAAGGAGTCATTCAGTTCTCTCCCCTCAACGGAAAACACATTAAGCTGTATCATCCAGCGCAGCCGACATGTCCCGAGTGATCGGTCGGAGCTACCCTTTCCTTGGTTAGTGGCATTTCGCCCTAATCGAGCTACCTTTTCCTTGGTTTAGTGGCACTCTGCCCTAACCAAGCTACCTTTTCACTGGTTTAGTGGCACTCCGCCCTAACCAAGCTACCCTTTCCTTGGTCTAGTGGCACTCCGCCCTAACCAAGCTACCTCTCCTTGGTTTAGTGGCACTCCGCCCTAACCGAGCTACTCTTCTCCTTGGTTTAGTGGCATCTCGCCCTGATCAAGCTACCCTTTTCTTGGTTTAGTGGCATCTCGCCCTGATCAAGCTACCTTCCCTTGGTCTAGTGACATTCTGTCCTGATCAAGCTACTCTTCTCCTTGGTTTAGTGGCACTCCGCCCTAACCGATCTACCCTTACTTCGGTTTAGTGGCATTCCGCCCTAACCGAGATACCTCTCCTTGGTTTAGTGGCACTCCGCCCTAACCGAGCTACTCTTCTCCTTGGTTTAGTGGCACTCTGCCCTAACCGAGCTACCTTTTTCTTGATTTAATGGCACTTCGCCCTAACCAAGCTACCCTTTCCTGGGTTTAGTGGCACTCCGCCCTAACCGAGCTACTCTTCTCCTTAGTTTTGTGGCACTCCGCCCTAACCGAGCTACCCTCTCCTTAGTTTAGTGGCACTTCACCCTAACCAAGCTACCTTCCGTGGTTTAGTAGCACTCTGCCCTAAACAAGCTACCTTTTTCTTGGTTTAGTGGCCCTCCGCTCTAACCGAGCTACCCTCTCCTTGGTCCAGTGGCATTCCGCCCTGATCGAGCTACCTTTTCCTTGGTTTAGTGACATTCCGCCCTAACCGAGCTACCTTTTCCTTGGTTTAGTGGCACTCCGCCCTAACCAAGCTACCCTTTCCTTGGTCTAATGGCACTCCGCCCTAACCAAGCTACCTCTCATTGGTTTAGTGGCACTCCGCCCTAACCGAGCTACTCTTCTCCTTGGTTTAGTGGCATCTCGCCCTGATCAAGCTACCCTTTTCCTGGATTAGTGGCATCTCGCCCTGATCAAGCTACCTTCCCTTGGTCTAGTGGCATTCCACCCTGATCGAGCTACTCTTCTCCTTGGTTTAGTGGCACTCCGCCCTAACCGAGCTACCCTTACTTCGGTTTAGTGGCATTCCGCCCTAACCGAGCTACCCTCCTCCTTGGTTTAGTGGCACTCCGCCCTAACCGAGCTACTCTTCTCCTTGGTTTAGTGGCACTCCGCCCTAACCGAGCTACCTTTTCCTTGGTTTAATGGCACTTCACCCTAACCAAGCTACCCTTTCCTGGGTTTAGTGGCACTCCGCCCTAGCCGAGCTACTCTTCTCCTTGGTTTAGTGGCACTCCGCCCTAACCGAGCTACCCTCTCCTTGGTTTAGTGGCATTTCACCCTAACCAAGCTACCTTCCGTGGTTTAGTGACACTCCGCCCTAGACAAGCTACCCTTTCCTTGGTTTAGTGGCACTCCGCTCTAACCGAGCTACCCTCTCCTTGGTCCAGTGGCATTCCGCCCTGATCGAGCTACCTTTTCTTGGTTTAGTGGCATTCCGCCCTAACCGAGCTACCTTCCTTTGGTCTAGTGGCATTCCGCCCTGATCAAGCTACCCTCTCCTTGGTCTAGTAGCATTCCGCCCTGATCAAGCATCCAAAAGAATACGCCACACCGCCATTACGAGCCTTACGTTCGGATTGGCACGAAAGCCCTTCCTTGCGTTAGCATTATCTTCCCGCTAACGATTAAACCCTAGTCGGCTAAAGGCTTTGTGTTCTAGCTGGCATTCTCACATTGTTTCCACTACGGGCCATCCACTGTCGACCAAGAGTCGAACATTACACTTCGACCTGCCACCCTATACATATCAAAAAAAAAGAAAGAAAAGAAAATGGGGTTAAAAATAGAGATACCCCGCCAGACTTGCTCCTATATTAGGGCAAGTGCAAAAATGGCTATAACCCAGCTGTGGCGAAAACCCGAAGGGGCGCTGCAGGCAAAATCGGGTACCCCGCCGTGTGAAAACCCGAAAGGGCGCGCGGGCAAAAGCAAGAGGGGGCTGGCTCCGGCGAAAACCCGAAAGGGCGCTTGAGTCAGTAAAGTGGTAATTTCAAATTCCTATCGTATTCTCCACCCAATGAAACTCCGAAAGGGACAACCATCAAAGTCCCACCGTAAATCCTTTAACAAACCCACATTCGACCTTCGTCATCATCGGCGAGGTCGGGTGATCTCTACCCTCAACTTGGACCTTACGTCCCTGTTGATAATCCCATCTTCGCTTCGGCATGTGACCCGTGCTGATGAATAAACCCACATTCGACCCTCGTCATCATCGGCGAGATCGGTCGATCTCTACCCTTAACTTGGACCTTACGTCCCTGTTGATAATCCCATCTTTGCTTCGGCATGTGACCCATGTTGATGAATAAACCCATGGTCGACCCTCGTCATCATCGGCGAGATCAGTCTATCTCTACCCTTAACTTGGACTTTCCGTCCCCGTTAATAACCCTACCTTTGTTTCGGCGATAACCTATGCAGATTAATAAACCCACATTCGACCCTCGTCATCATCGGCGAGACCGGTCGATCTTTACCCTTAGCTCGGATCTTACATCCTTGTTAATAGACTGTATCCTTTGCTTCAATATCTAACCAGTGTCGACAGACCGAAGCAGGGTCCAATCCTTGTCATCATCGACAAGGCCAGTCAATATTTTCGAGGTCTAGTTCTTCTACACCCCGAATTCAAAAAAAGAAAGAAAAGAAAATGGGGTTAAAAATAGAGATACCCCGCCAGACTTGCTCCCATATCAGGACAAGTGCAAAAATGGCTATAACCCAGCTGTGGCGAAAACCCGAAAGGGCGTCGCAGGCAAAATCGGATATCCCGCCGCGTGAAAACCTGAAAGGGCGCGCTGACAAAAGCAAGAGGGGGCTGGCCTCGGTGAAAACCGGAAAGGGCGCTTAGGTCAGTAATGTGAATAAAAAAAATGAATGATGAAAGGTGATGATTCATTCTCTGTCCGGAACACCCCTTACGAGGTCGACGGGGAATTTTCATCCGATATCCCGCCTATATACATCTATTGTCTACCCTTTTCGACCCTTGTCACCATCGGCAAGATCGGTCGCTACCCTATCGGTTTTTGTCACCATCGGCAAGACCGTCTACCCTTTTCGACCCTTGTCACCATCGGCAAGATCGGTCGCTACCCTATCCGGTTTTTATCACCATCGGCAAGACCGTCTACCCTTTTCGACCCTTGTCACCATCGGCAAGATCGGTCGCTACCCTATCCGGTTTTTGTCACCATCGGGAAGACCGTCTACCCTTTTCGACCCTTGTCACCATCGGCAAGATCGGTCGCTACCCTATCCGGTTTTTGTCACCATCGGTAAGACCGTCTACCCTTTTCAACCCTTGTCACCATCGGCAAGATCGGTCGCTACCCTATCCGATTTTTCACCATCGGCAAGATCGGTCGCTACCCTACCCATTTTTTGTCACCATCGGCAAGACCGTCTACCCTCTTCGACCCTTGTCACCATCGGCAGGATCGGTCGCTACTCTACTCGGTTTTTGTCACCATCGGCAATGCCGTCTACCCTTTTCAACCCTTGTCACTATCGGCAAGAATGGTCGCTACACTAGTCCGGTTCTTGTCATCATCGTCAAGACCGTCTACCCTTTTTTGACCTTCGTCATCATCGATAGGACCGGTCGCTACCCATTCTCGGGTCTTGCCATCCTCGGCAGGACTGCTTACCCGCCAGTTTTGATATACCCTCTTGAGTCCCCCGGACTCTCGGCTGGCATAGGCCGTTGTTAGTCTCGAGAAAAGTCACGGCGCGGTGGAGCGAACACCTCACCCCTTTACTAAAGGCGTGAGCGCTCTCCTGCCCTAATGACTCATACACTCGGATTAGAAACAACGGGCGAATGGAAGAGAAAAGAATAATGACAAGATGGAGTCTTCATTCAAAAAGCACAATGGAGATTTTCCATTACTGTGAAGTAAAAGGTACATGTTACACGGGCCATCCCCCGGAGTACATGAAGTGCGTCAAAAAGGGAGCGAATAAAGAAAAAAAAAGACTACGGCTGAGGGTGTCGAAGATGTCCTCCAGCGCAGGAATACCCAGGGAAGGATGACGGGTCAGTTCTTGCAATCTGAACTCGGTGGCCTCCAGCTCGGATAGCTTCTCCTCGAAGGAAGCAGCTTGTCCCTCGGCCATCTCTGCATCCTCCACCCTCTGGACTCCCAGACGGTCTACTTCTTCAAGTTCTGCCTCTACCCTTGAAAGTTTGGCCTGTAATGCCGCCATCCGGGCCGTCAAGAAGCTTCGGCGCTGTAAAGAGGCATTGGCTTCATCCCTCATCCTCGCCGCAGTCTCTTGCAGAGAAATAAGAGCTGCTCGGCTTTCGGCCCGCTCCAATGATATGGCCGCCAGCTGGTCAGCTGCTTCCCGGCCTAGAAATTCCCTCCTGTTTACATACTTCAGGAGCAAGATCACCCCTGGAGTCCAGTCGTCCATGGGACAACCAAAGGCCAACAGCGAGCGGGATAGATGCTCTATCAAGCCCCTCAGCTGAACATAAGTTAAATCCCTGCTGGCCATTACGGTCTGCTGGAGGGTCCCCAGAAACTGCCACACAAAGTCACTTGAAGATTGAAGACCAAGTGGCAACGTCTCGGGCAGTTCAAATTCCACTCTGCTATCCACGGTAGCCCAGATATCATCGGCCGTCCCGGAAGATGACGATGGCATGAGCTGCAGTCCACTGCTGTGAGGAACAAGCGCGCTGGCAGATACGGTGGCCGGAGCCTCAATAACAGCAATCTCTTTTCCTGCCCCCTGGGATGGAGGTGCAACAGAAACATCGAGAGCCGAAGACATCTGCTCTTCAATGATCTCTCCGGCTTCTATTTCAGGAAGACCATCCTTTTCCAGAGTTGATTGCTGTGCAGCCTCCATTGGCTGAGAATCCCCGGCTGCCGCCGAACTACCAACTTCCACAAGTGCTCCGGGTCCGACTGGAACCATTGCCGCTGCATAGTCCTTGGGGTATCGCAATGCGAAAGGCCGCAGGATGGACGGAAGAGTTGCATGGCCCGTTCCCAGAGCCGGGAGTGGTATCTGCACCGTCATGGTTGGCAGCGCCACCTCAGCCTGCATCAGAAATATATATACATTAAAAAAAAAATGAGGCTGGAGGGAAGATAAAGAAGAACAGCAAAAACCGACCCTGGGCAGGTCCTTACCTCAGCGGGTACTAAGCTCAAATCTTTAAGAGCATCTCCCCCGGCACCGGCCTCTTCACTCTCAAGCGATAATGACGGCTCGGGACCGCCCCACGACAACCGGGCCGGGCTGAAAGTCAGATAATCACTTTCATAGGCCGAGGACGCCCCGGCGTCATCGGTCTCGAGATCAATCAGTGGGAGCTCCTCGTCACTGGAGCCGCCACCATAATCTACCTGCTCAGAGGAAGAGGACCCCTCTGCTCTCTCAGGACGCTCCGCCGTCGGAGCAGGAGCCTTGCCAGCAGGAGCATCACCCTCGGCAGGAACTTCCCCGGTGCTCTCCGCACCAGGGGCAACAATAGATGATACCTCAAGAGCAGGTCCACCCTGCCCCGAGGGGATCGCCTCCTCTACACCCTCCGAGCCCGGAAGTAATGACGGTTGTATATCAACTGCAATTTACGGCAAGAAGGGGTCAAGCTAGCTAAAGACATGAAGATTTGCGGTGCTATCGCGACTAAACTATAGATTACCTTCCATCTCCTGCCTGGGTGTTGGAGAGGGCAGATCCCTTTCTACGGGAGCAGTAGGGACTTCCTCTGCCCCGTCCCTAGCCGCTACATCTACCGTCGCCTCCAGCCCGACGACCGCGGCAACTATGTCAGCAACCGTCAGCATGGGCTAGCCAAGGCAGTCGAAAGAAGCTAATGCACTTTGAAGAGAAAAAGAGCCTACCTTCAGCCTCTAGCCCTTGTGCGCGGGAAGCTTCAAATTCTTCAAAGGATACAACCGAAGGAAGGACGGTTGCCGACTCCTTCTCTGCAGCCTTCTTTCGGCGTGCCCGTGTCACCCGGGTCACCGCCTCTTTTGCCTTTCCGACGGCCTCCCTCAGCTGAGACCGAGTCCTCTTCCTCGAATCCCCAGGAGGCAGTGGCGTCGTGGTCGGGGCAGGCTCAGGAACTTCAAAATATGTTGGCTTGTGGGCCTTTATGATCAGCTCCCTGAAGTGCCGGGTCTCCTCCGAAGTCGGTCGGACTGCACATGCACAAAGGTGAGAATGACACACCACAATGAAAAGAAGAAGCTGGCCAAAAGGCCTGAATGAAGAAATGGAACATACTTGCCGGTCCCGTATAAAAGGGGAAGAGAGGCCAATAAAATAGCGATGGCGTTTTGTCCCTCGAAGCCGCCTCGCGAATAAGCCAGCATAGATCTCCAATCTTTTCGCTCGGTTCGGCCAGCAGTGCCAGATCCTCATGACCACGAGAGGATAGGAGATAATATAGGCTCAGATGGTCCAGCCCCCACCTGTCTGCATATTTGAATGAAATCTGAAGAGGATGGTCCAGGATGGCTTCACTCGGACCGCCCACCGACAGGCCATGCGACCGAAGGAGTGCAAATAGCCAGGGAGTGTTGTCGTACAAGGCATCCCGCCTGTCTTCCTTGCGAATGAAAGTCCGATAGGGATACAACCTATCCACCTCGGGACGCCAGTCGACCACAACCGCGATGGGCTCCTCTACCGGTAAAGGGAGTTGTGGAGAATCACCCTCTCACTGCTTACCCGGCATAAACCCCGAAGGGTCTTCACATAATCATCCTTGTTGATCGGGGGCAGCTTCGGTTCAACTTTCATCTTGCGGCCTTTCACAATCTTGCGGGCCTCCATATAGGCCTTCACTTATGTATTGGTCCAAGACTTCAACTTCTTCAAATAAGAGGCTTCAATGTCAAAAACTGGCTCCGGTTGGGAAGCTAAAAACCTGTGCTCCGCCACGGCCCAGCACTCTCTCCGGGAGTTCCTGTAAAATCATGTCTGCCCATTCCACCACTTGACGTATTCAGGCGTGACGCGAGGGAAGCGCGCAGGGGCGGGCACCCGAAAAGAAACGTCTTCACGACGATGGAAAAAGTCCCACCATATTCGGGCGTCATCGTTTGAAACTTGCCCGGCCCTATGCCTGTTGGGCAATGCAAATTGTGAAGAGGAATGTGGAATCTGCTGGTCATAGCCAAAGTTCCGACTGAAGCGGAACGAGTAATACGGCTCCAACCACAGAATGCCGCTCTTGCGAAATACAAGGACACTAGGCCTGATGGCCAGTGCCCAATCAATGAACTCCGGCTCCAGAATAGGCTTGGTATATTTGGCCTTGGAAATCGGATGGATGTACTCCTCAGTCTCAAACAGCTTGCACTGCCTCGTCCTGTTCGTCAGCGGGCTCGAATGGGCAGCTAAGCTCCAGAAATGAAGAGCCCCAGGCGAATCCATGGGAATACGGGCCAATTTACCCCGAATGGCGTAGAGTTGCTCCGCTAGTAAAGATGGCTCAGCACTCGCAAACTCTATCATACGCGGGACCCGAGGAACCACTTGTAATGCCCGAGGAGCTGCCTCCAGAAATAGGGTGCAGACCCAAGCATTAAAGAAATGTAACGGACCAACCGTCTGAAGGCTTCTGGGGAGACGCGTCTTGTGCAAGTCTCCCAACATCTTGTAAATGAGGCACAAAGCCACTAGGCAAAGGGACAGCTTGATGCCCAAAGCCATAAGACAGGCCGGGTAAATGGCCTCCGCCCTAATCACGCTCTCGTCACCTTGAGGAAGAGCGAAAGAACAAAGCCAATAAACCAGATATGCAGCACAGTGAGTGACTGCATCAACACCAGTAGGGTTTGGGTTTTCCCCCTGCCCTCCTTTCGAAGAAGATGATGAAGCGGCCTGGCATCGCACCCTCTTCTTCCGCTTCTAGGCCACGGGTGCTATTGGACGAAAATCTTCATACTTATTCTTCCTCTGGAAGAAATATTGAAGCCAGGCGCCCATCCGCACTCTTCGCTTCTCGCCCGACTTCCGAGCTTCCCTTGTATCGTGCGAGCAATGAAAAAGGGTGTGATACGCCTTCATCAGGTACCGTTAGGCGTAGCACGCCAAATACCGACCGTCACCGTCGGTCTGGTCTTTCAACAAGTCAAGCAAGCAGACTTCTTCATACGGTTCCCCGTCAATGGGTAGGCCGCTGAGCTGCGATAGACTCCACAAGTCTAAAGAGGTCTCCCCCTCTGAAGTGTAGAAAGTGTTATATTCGGGGCAAAATACCTCGATCATTCCACAACACAAGCCCCGTGAGATTGGATACCGGTACCTTGAAGCGTACACGCTGTGATATATGCCGGCCCTGGTCAGAAGAGGAGCGTAATGATGCAGCACGTAGTCTGTGAACTCCACTGCTCCGGGCCTGAATGCATGAGCGTCTGTAGCTTTCAGCTCAGCGAACCACCCCACTGATATCTGGTGCTTGAAGCGAACCGCCAAGCAGTCTAGCAAGAACGATTCGTCTCTATATCCCCATCTCAACGGGGCAAGGAATAAACCAAAGATCGGCTTCTCATGATCCACTCTGCCCGCGGAGTCATTCCACCGAGCGGGTACGAACTCGGGAGCTCTAGTCAGCAATCCGTCTGTCGGAGCCAGGTCTTGCAGCCCCAGCACAGCGCTCCATTTCCTGACCTCCCCGGGGAGATAGATGGGTCTTCCCCGCATCACACATTCGGCCAGGCTGTCTCTCTCCACCAGCAAGGCCTGCTCGACCTTCCGAACGGCGAACACATCCCTCTTCCCGTGAAGGTTGAAGAGTTGAAGAAGGGACATCAGGTGCTTGTCCTTGGGATAATCCCTCCTGGTCACGCCCTCTCTATTATAATGAAAGGAGTCACCCCCGAGGATAAGGAGACGGCTGGTGTCCACAGTGTCTATCTCTGAATCCGAAGACTCCGCAACTATGGCCACCTGGCCGTGCCCCCAGTCGAGGGAATTGACGTTCTCCCATGTCACTACGGCACGAGAAGAAGAGCTGGATGCCATGATAGCTGCAAAAAAAAGGCATATCAAACAAAAGTAAATTCAGAAAATAGCTGATCAAAGGTGAACTTCTGACAAAATTTTGGCAGAGTCTCCCCAGCATAGGGGATTGCCAAAGAAAAGTGGGAATGCGTCCACTAAGGAACGATCCCTAAAAGGCAGCCATCGGCATGACACCGAGGCCAAAGGGAACACTCGGGGAAACAGCTCCTAGGGCAAGCCCTGCTAGAAGCCTCCCGGGGCCCAAAGAAAGGGTTTTGAAACCCCAAATAGATAGCATCTCCACTCACCCGAAGGACCGCCGCCACCCTCACCCTCAACTCGCTCGGCGCCAGAGGGAGAGAAGAAAGGGAAGAGAGAGAAAAAGTTTGTGCGAATGAGGGATGAAGAATAAAAAAACAAAGGCGAAAGCCTTATATAGAGGAGGCCCCCCTCCGTTAAATCGGCGCGCAATTTAGCACGCCGGGTTAATTTCCCTTTTAAGCAAAGGCGCGCCGGGAATCACCGCGCCGGATTAACTGATCCGATGAAAAGGTCGTGCCAGATTAAAACCACAAAGGGTAAGGGCGCGCCGTATTAATCCCATGCTATATTAAGATGGGAATGGCGCCGGATTAGCATCCGTGCCGAACTAAGGGCCATCCAGAGCTCCTGTCAACCAAAGAAGAGATCCGTCCAGATGAAGTTCATCCGTGGGTCTTGCTGCACTCGTGCCTTGCTTACAACACCCACGTCTGGGGGGCATTTGTTGGCACCTAAAATATGATCGTCGATGACCAAGCCATAAGGACGAATGACCCGGCCCACCGAAGCGCGGGAGCCGATAAAGATCAATACATCGAAGATGTCTCCAGCTGCCAGAGCCTTGAGTCATTCCGTATGGACACGGGGACTTCACCTCAGGAGAGCCGAGATGAATCCACAACCAACCGGCAGTGCGACCAAGCCTGCCCAATGAACCGGCATCGACTTTGTCGTGCTGCATCAACTACACCCGTTGTCCGACCAAGGTCGACGGTCTACCCGGTGGCTACCCACCTCATGAAAGGCTCTCCTGAAGATAAAGGAGTCCCCCCTGGCTCTCCAAGACAGAGGACCGAAAGCTCTGACGGTAGAAGATCCCGATCACCCAGCACGGGTACGGCTTCCCGACAAGATGGGCCCGTTAGTGGCCGAATGATCGCCCAGCGCAGGCGGAATTATCCCTAGTGTCATCCAACCCCCTAAGGAGCTTGGGTACGAGCCAGGCCGGACCAACAGCATGGATCGTAGAGCCGAAGGCCATGTCGGCGGAAAGCCCATATGATCAAATCAAGGCTATCGGGAGTCTCAGGAACGGCCGTACGTCGACCTGGGAGCTTCGACAAGACATCCCGCCAAGGTTTCGGGGGGCATTGGCGAGATAATGTTCACGGTGACTCCCGGAATCATCCCCGGATTCATCGACTGGCTTGAAACGCACGAGGAGCATTAGCCCGGCGTACCCCTCATTCGATGACCCTGATCCTGGCGCGCTAAATCCCCTACCTTCCACCCTCATCACGGCGCGCAAGTCACTCTATCGGATGGCGTCTTAAACCGGCGCGATAGGTTGATGAAGACTCCTCCCGGCGCGCCAAACGCTCACGCCAGATGCAAAGCCTCCAACCTGTTATATAAACGGGTGAGGTTCGATTGGAAGAAAGGAAGAGAAGAACGAGGAGGACACAGAAGAGGGCTTTCGGGAAGAAAGAAAAGAAAGGGAGCCGAGAGAGAGAAGAACGAGGAGGACACAGAAGAGGGCTTTCGGGAAGAATGAAAAGAAAGGGAGCCGAGAGAGAGAAGGGTTCCTTCGGAGGAGCTTCCGCCGGTGGTCTTCCTCCTTTACGATACCCTGTTCCCGGAAGAGGTGGGCGCCGGTGCCAGTTCTTTTCTGCTTTCCGTGGATCCCTCCTTCTAAGACTTTTGCCCATCGAATGTAAGCGAGGGGCGAAAGGAGCGGCGATGATATGAGCCGGCTCCTCTCTCCTTCTTCGCCATCCCTCCTCCTTGCTGCTCTCTTGTGGGTTTTCATTGTAAGCGAACCGGTGGCCGTTCCATAGTGCCGGCATCGGAATTGTAATATATGTATATAGTTTCCTCGCCGGGCAGCGATGCATCTGCATATATGAATGTTGGTGAGTTGAATGCTCCATGCCCTATTATCTTCTCCCATCTCGATTTCCTTCAGAGGTCCTCTGTGGTCGTCCGTCTGCGCGCAGTCCTATGATTCCAATTTCTTCGATTTCGCATGTGCCCTGGAATATCAAGGGCTACAGAGATAACCCCTCCCCGGGGCTTTCCCGTCTATACTTGCTTCTCAGTCGACAACCGTTGCGTTTTTTGGGAGGGTGGAGCTGTGCTTGTGCACATGTCTCTTCCCATTTCAATACGAGTTCTGGTCTCCTTCTCCCTTTTGCGTTCCCTTGTTTTGCATGAGAATTGGAGACCGCTCATCTCGTGACTATCGCAGTCCAGGTGCTTGAATATATGTCCGTGTAGTCAGATTATCTTGGCTATGCTCCCATTGTCCCTCCATACGATTGCCAATCGCCAACTTCCCAATCTCACAGCAGTCAATACCTCGGTCCTAAGATTAGTAGTCCGTTGGTAACGAATATCCCCTCTCTCATCTGTGATTGCCCACCGCTTGAGTTCCGCTGATTTCATCTCGGTCATCCGGGGAGGGGGACATTCCCTCATGATTTCACGGAGGTGCTGAATGGTCGAGAGCCCTATCTCTTGATGGTAGACGCTCCCTTAGGGCTGCAGCAGATATTGACAGGGGTTCAACCCAACAATCTCAAACCCACAGTTTCCCCCGGGGCTCTTTGGTGGCCAAAGGGTGAACGTTCCTAGCAGGCTAGTCCTCGGAACCTCTTCTCTTGAAGGTCTCTGTCTCCTCAGCAGATGCAGTGCCTGCTGTAAGTCGCCCACCCCTTTGTAGGCTTGTCCTCGGGGTGTCGCTTCTGTTATCAGTCGCCTCATCCGTTGCCTCCACCCACGGAGCTTTGGTGTCCCTTGTAGGCCAGTCCTCGGGGCACCTTATCCGATGGGATTTTGCTGGCTGCCATTGTGCAGACCGGCGGTTTAGGGGCTTGTTCCATAGGTGAGCATGACCCCGCTTCTCCCCTGCAACTCTTCAGGTTCAGGGGAGATGCTGTCCAATTTTGGACAGATTAAGATTAAATAAGCCCTAACAAAATACTCATTCTGGACCCAATTATCCCGATGCTTGAGTAGGAACCTCGCGCTTGGAGGGTTCTGGACTTCAATTTAACAAACAATTGGCCTCAAAGGGCTTCAAAACCCTCAACATAAACTTAACAAACTTAAATGATTCAAAATTCATCAAAAATAAGCTAAAACGGCGCGGCCTTAACCCGGCGCGCCCTAATCCGGCGCGGTACCCCCCCGCGCCAGATTAACAGTACACTCATAATCAAAAAAAACTTCCTTGCGCCTTTCCTACGCGCCATGAACCGGCGCGCCCCAGGGCCTTCGCGCCGTATTAACATCCATGATGGCCGCGCCGTATTAGCCGCTATACCTATGCTTTATCACGCCATATAAGCTATCCTTACATGGTCGCACCGGCTTTGAAACCTCTCGTTGCTTTAATCGCTCATTTGCCCCCCGAGCGGATCTCGTCCCTCGGGGTTGGCGTTAATAAATCACAATTGGTAATAAATTGAATAAAGGAAGGGCCAAGCGAGCCCGAACTATATCGTTATCATATCTTCATTACCATGTGCGTTAGCACTTTGCTTTCACTATTATATTTATGTTGTTCTCCCGTTCCTTGATGGGGGGGAAATAAACGTGGTTGATCATCATTTGCTTCCATGATTCTATTATCATGCTTAATATAGTCATGAACGTCATGCGTGCATGCATGCATAGATCCTCGGGTATATTAAATGGCGTCTATAGAAAACCGGATTACGTCTGGTCGGAAGTCTTCGTTATGCGCGACGGTGGTCTTCAGACCTGAAGAGGCGGAATCTCGCGCTGAGTCCTGAGCGGGCTGTGGATCACCAGAAGATGAATCTGCAAGAGAAGGGAAACGTATCAGAGGGCCCAGGGGATCTCCCTGGGGGAAAACCCTCCGATGGCTAAGTCAGTAGAGCGATGGTGGAAGCGATAATGAGGGGAGGAGAGAGCTGATGCGCGAGAATCCTCTCCACCAAGGGTGAAGCGAATCGTGCCCAGGAGCTTAGGGTATGTGAAGGGCTAGTTCATCTTACCATCTTCCGGAGGGTCTCCCTTACTTAAATAGTGCATCGCCTTTTAAGAGTCCGGTGAGCTGAGGGCTTCCCGGCGGGAGTTACGTCTTCATCGGGGGCTTTCATGGCCGGATCGTGGGGGCGTTATCCCCTTTGAGTTCGGCAGCTCCCATGACTCTCCCGCTACCGGAGGACTCTGAACGGCCGCACCTGTAGGTAAACAAGCGGTCTCACCGAGCTACGGGGATGCTAGCTCGTGTCCGAGCGATAGGCATGGCCCGGCGAAGGTGGGGTCGGATAGGTCGGCTGGAGCCTCTTTCTCTCAGTCGGAGAGTGGGCTTTAGACCGGACCTTCCATCCGATCTGACCGTTGTCTCGGGCCCTCCGAGCCTAGAAGGCCGCCGGGGAGAGTTGGTTCCTCGAGTCTTTATTTATTGGGCTTTTCTCCCAAAGTGGGCCCTGTAGGCTATCACTTGGGTGGGGCTCGCCCGGTTGGACCTTGTAGGCCTTGTTGGGCCGCCTTGGTGGTGGGCTGCGGAAATCCCCCTCTCCAAGACCTATGCCCTCCGCCACGTACTGAGGATCCATAATCCCATGAATTATGCATCTTCTGCACGATAAATGTATGCATCCTGTATGCTTTCGTCATGATCATCATGTAGCTCTTTTTAATTCGGCTTCGACAGCCTGTTATCTCGGCAATTAATCAAAGGTGTTCCCTCCTCGTGGGGGATGTAATTAACGCCATAGCCTTTATGGTATGGCGGACTGCTGGTCTCGACCAAACCTCACATTCGCCCGACATGGGTCAGAATGAGCGCATCATAAAATCGTCACTCATGTGACTGGCACGCCTGCATCGTCAATCGATCATTTGACTACCAGTCAGTCAGTTGGTCGATCGACCCACGCGAAAGAAAGAAAAGGTCGTGAACAGGAATCTGTGAATTGCCTACTTAATGAGAAAATCCTTGCATGTGAAAAAGAGATCAACAACTTGAAGCTTGATTTGTCTAGATTTGTCAAAGGGAAGGAGAACTTAGACACATTGCTAGGTGTTAAAGTGAACTTTCAAAATGAGGGTCTTGGTTACATCCCGGTCAACAAAAAATCTTTTGAATAAAAAATGAAAACCTCTTTTGTTCATGTCTCCGACATTCCTAGCACCTCCAAAACACCTCCTCTCGTTGCTCAAGTGAAAATCTCTGGAAATAGTTTTGATAAAAAGAAAAATCTCAACAAAAACCTTCCATGTCAAATAGATCTCAAAAATCAAAGTTGAATGTTGAATGCTTCTATTGTGACATGTTTGGTCATGTGATGGATGATTGTGTTGTCATGAAAGAGGATGACAAACTTGCATGCAAAAAGAAAAATACCTCATGCTTTTATTGTCACAAACTTGGCCATGTCATAAATGATTGCTTTGTCAAACAAAATGATGATTATCGTGTCACGAATGCTAAGTTGAACTTTCAAAGAAAATTCAGAACTGAACATGCTTCCAATGCTCAAGGGTCTTCATCCTATAAAAGAAACTTATTCATAAACACTCATGCAAACAATGGAAAGTCATTCCTGTTGGGACGGTGTGATTGATACAGAGGGGGGGTGAATGTATCCCCTTCAAGAATATTGCCCAAAATATAAACAATTCGACTGCTACTAGATACAGTTGCAGAATAAAAGCTATCGAGTTCAAATAGACATTTGATCGACCAGATGAGCTGCTGACTATACTAGTGGAACCTGATGAAGTCTAATGCCAAATGATAGTACAATGCAAACTAGACTCACTTACCAAGATGTAATGCTCAAGGCCACTGTAAATCGAAACAAGACTATTCAAACAACCTGTGAAACAGATGGAAGATATGGAAGAGCACACCACAAGCAAACCACATAACAGCAGGGTTTTTAGGTGGTTCGGTCCACAGACCTACGTCCACCCCTCACTCCCAACTGGAGTGAGGCTTCCACTAGCACAAGCTGGAAACCACAGACTCAGTCTGCAACAGGTGCTGTCACACAGCTTGACCAGGGGAACAAACTCCCCTCTTCCTCCCAACCGGAGGGACACCCCAAGTGACTCCCAGCCACTTGGAAACCAGAGGTCGCAGACATTTCTTCCTCCAGACCAGGAGGGACCCCTGGACTTGCAACCCACAAGCCCAGAACTGGAGATCAGATCTCCCTTCCTCCAAACCGGAGGGAAACACACAAGTGACTTCCAGCCACTTGCAAACCAGAGGTCGCCGACCTCTCTTCCTCCAGACTAGGAGGGACCCGACCTCAGTCCAGAGGATCGGAAGAACTCAGTAAATCAGATCGAATAAAAAGAAAAATAAGGAACGAAAATAACACAGCAAACACAAGCTGTAAAAGAAGGAACATCAGATGTGGCTCCCATGGAGCTGACTGGCCTGGATTTGATCCACGGTCCAGTAGATAGATCTTCAGTAACTTTCTTCCTTTTTCTCCACGAACTCTCTCTCTCTCTCTATCTCTCTTTCTTTCTCTTCTGCTCTCCTTTTCTCTCACGCTGTTCTCTCCTTCTTCTCTTCAACTCTTTTTCTTCTTGCCGGCTCACTCTTCTTCTATTTCTTCTTCTTCTCTTTTTCTGGATCGAAGGGCTTTCTGCTCTCCAGGCTTCTTCTTCGATTAGCCTCCATCTGAAGACGAAGGCTCCAATATATACCAGCAACAGTGGGGAGATAGGGCGTGTGCTTCCCACGCCTATCGTCCAGAAGATTCCTCCTCGGATCACGTGCTTAGCACCCACCTCGGATCACGTGTCAGGTGCCAGCTTCGAGTCACGTGCTCAATGACAGCAATCTGACTTGCTGCGTTGACACTGTCAAGCAATGGCGTTAACGCAGTGAGGCATTCCAGTAAGCCATTAGCTTCGTCTCTTTAGCTGCTACGTCGACGCTGCTCAATTGTGACGTTGACGCAGTGGAATAGCCTGTGAAAGTGAATGCTCCTTTAACTGCTGCGTCAACGCTGCTCCATTGTGGCGTTGACGCGGTGGAAGATATCGTGAAGGCTTCGTCAACTAATGCGTGGACGCTTTAAGCTCCCAGCATCGACCCTGTTCCCTTCAGCAACAAGAATGAAGTCATAAGATCTAAGTATGTACATTGTAGTGTATATACTTCGAAAGAAACAGTCCAATGTATGTACTTCAAGAACTCTAGACAACGGACGCTGTACAGACTTTAGATGCTACAGTCCAATGTATGGACTTTGACGAAGTGAAGCAGTGTACAGACTTTGAATCAAACTGATGTATAGACTTGAATGGGCATGGAGTGTGTAGACTTGAAGTCTGAAGACGATGTATAGACTTGGTGAACACTGCAACATCAATCGGATGTATAGAGTTGGTGAAATGAAGTCTAGTGTACAGACTTGCAGATACGAAGCCAATGTACAGACTTAGAAGGATTTGAACGGGAGAGTGTATAGACTTGGTTCCTGTAGCAGTGTATAGACTTTAAGTGTAGCTAAAGCTTCGAGCGTAGGAATTGGCCAGAATGTATAGACTTTCAATGAGGGAGCATTGTGTAGACTTGGGAAGTCTGAGCCAGTGTACAGACTTTGCAAGAGTGAGACGATGCAAGAGACGCTGAAGGACCGATGTATAGACTTTATCAACACAAATAGGCTGCACAGTCCACTATATAGACTTGATGATATGAACTGAGGGGTCGACCCATCAGCACAAGGGGTCGACGCACCACAGACTAGACCAATGAATAAATGCAGTAAAGTTAAAGAGGCACCAAGCGTCAACGCATTGCCCAAGCAGCGTGGACGCAGCAGATCAAATATTTCTTACTGCTACCTCTGAAGTGCCTTGGCAGCGTCGACGCTGCAGTTCGATGGGTCGACGCTGCAGTATCAAACTGCAGTCTTAAGAGCAACAGTAACATGACTGAACATAATCAAATATGCAATGCCATATCAGAACTTATGAAGAACTGTATTATGATCAGAAAGTGAATAATAGCATGATGACTCACACAGCAAGATGACTCACAGTGAATAACTCACCTCAAAGACCAATCATTAAAACCACCATTAAAACCATCATCAAAACCACATGGGCACAACAATCTCCCCCTTTTTGATGATGGCAACACTACACAGTGAGTCAATCTGATGACTCAAACTATTCTCCCCCTTTGACTTCATCAAAAAGAAAATAGTTTGAGAAATTAAAGCATGTATAAAAAATCAGTCAATTCCTCCCCCTTGCTAGAACAAAATTCTCCCCCTTTAAGAGTTTCAGCAAGAACATGAATTACAGATGATCAAAAGGAACCTGCATGCAATGATTGAATGATATTCTCCCCCTTTGGTATAATCAAAATAAACCATGGGAAGGGGTATGAATGTAGATGCAGATACCAGAATGTAAGATCTCCCCCTAGAAATATGAATGCAAGGGCACAATTCTTCTCCTTCTATGCAGCATGATGCATATGACAAGGAGGCTCCCCCTCAATAAGTTGAATCTTATGAGATGAATGGGACGGAGATCATAGGGGCAAACAAGGATAAGTTCAGATCAATGAGCAGAAGAGGTTCAATTAGCAGATTTTTAAAGAAGCTCCAATCTCAGAAAATTCAGTCAGATTTTCAGAGAGATATCAATCTCATAAATCCAAAACATAAGTTTTTAAAAGTCTTCCATTATAAGGGCTTATGAATGAGCTTTATTGAACAGCATGGTTTAAACATGATGTATGTAGAGTTTATCAATAAAATTCTGTATTGATATCTAAAACCATGGTTTAATAAAAATGAACCAAGCCCTCATATTTATCTTGATAAAACTCCCTTTCTCTTACACAATCAAATTTATTGACTTCTTTCGGAATTACATGCATCAGTATTGAAGTTAAGCAATTATGAAGTGATATGATTTTGTCTAGGGTTGTAACAATTTGATTTTAGCATCAATATTCAGATATTTCAATTCGTTCAACAATTTTTCATGCTACAAATTTTACGAGCACTCTAGTTCAGTGCATATCTTGTAACTAGAGGATATACCTTGATCAGAGGCCAATATCCCTAAGCACTTAGTGTGACTAACTGTCATGCTTTATATGAACAGAGATAGCATTTACACATCATGACACACTGTAAATCATTTCTTGATGAGTGAGTTGTATTTCTCAGTGTACATGCCATTGCTCTGTCTGAATTTTAATTATTCTTAATCAGAGTTAACTATGGTACCTCATGACACAGTCCTTTGGACATGTGTTTCTCAGTGACCAAGGTCATTGCTCTGACAGAAAATACCCTTTAGACATTTCAGAAAAATTTATTTGCTTCAAATCAATAACAATTTCATGTACTTAACCAATTAATGTCATGTATTCAATAATGTAGATTTCAGAAGTTTTTACAAGACACAGCATGAAACAGATGGTTAAGATTTATTAAGCATGCTTCAGATATTTTTAAGAGATTTTAAAGCCAAACTCATTGAATACATTAAACTTAAACCACATGAGTTATTTCAGTCATTCATAAAAATGTATAATAGAAGATTTCTAGTTCAAGAGTTTTCAGATTTATGATCGAGATAGTCCCATTGAAATCTTCATGAGAGACTGATGGAATTCTGAAGCCAAATGATACCAATTGATAGGAGAGATTTTGAAGCTCAATGTTTTCAAAAATATGTTCAAGGTGTGTCAACAAAATCAATAAGGAAGGATATGCAATGAATTCTCACATGAGTATGCATTTGACAACCTATATGCAATGCATTGACTCCCCCTGACACTATGCATTCAGACAATCTTTTTGGCATTTTTCATGAAATGCAATACAATTAACTACATGCATGCAAAGACTCAACACTGAATGCTATGCAAGGACATGCAATTAACTCCCCCTGAAAACATGCAATGTTTGCCATGAGACACTGAACATATGATTTTGATTCATGCACATTCAGACTGCCCTATCAAGCAAAATGACCCATGGTACTAGGCGGAGCACTTGGTCTAAAAGACCACCTCACACATAGTAGGAACCTCCAGACAGATTTCCCTGTCTTTTGGTAGCTTACCATTTATATACCATTGAGGTCATGCATGATAATTCAACATGGGCAGCATGCATGGATCAAATTTCAGCTTATCAGATTTTTCAGGATGCAATGGACAGATTTTCAATGAACTATGCAATAGACAAATTTCAAGCCACATACATAAGCAGTTCAGATTATTCAGAATGTAATTTGTTTTCAGAGTTTATGCATTTCAACAATTATCAAACAACTACAAATGGCAGATATGCAGGAATACATCAAATCAGATATGCAAAGAGTTTCAAAATAAGAAATGCAGAGAGTTTACCTGAACAATGTGAGAATGGGGTTTTCATTCTTGAGTGCCTTGGATTAATAACCCCTCTTATTCTTCAGCTTCCAAGGCACACCTGCAACAGACACATCATTTTGATGCTGCAGGTACCCAAGAAAACTTGGGTCCTGGATTAGCAGTGACACCTTTGGTAGGTGTTCTAAACAATTTTCTAGCAGCATGGTCATCAGACTTCATCAAGTAGCAGGTTTTCATTGAATGACCAGATGTGCCACAATAATAGCAAGATGCAGCAGGTTTCATATTAGATTTATGCGCATTCTTATAAACATGATTTTTATGTGCATATGTATGAAAATTTTTGTTAACAGAATTAAAATTCTGTTTACCAAAACCAGTCTTGTTTTGGTATCCTGCCAGCCAACAGGTTGCAGCTCTGTGACCTGGCTTTCCACAGTTAAAACAATGAGAGGCCTTCCTCTTAAAATTGAGTTCATTATTGCCATAGCCTCCTTGGGCATGCCAACAGTCCTTGACTGTATGGCCATGCTTACTACATTCAGAACATGTAGGAATCTTTCTTTTAAGTGCAAATTTATTCCTATCATAATCATTTCTGTCTGCAGGGAGATTGACAGTTTTAGAATTAAATTTTCTACCCTGAGCATGCCAACAGTCAATGGCCTTGTGGCCCAATTTGCCACAGTGAAAGCATTCAGTTTTCTTTTTGTTCTGAGCAGAAACATGTTTCCTAGCATGCTTTCTGTTGTCTTGTTTCAGAATAAAGCAATTATCCATAATGTGGCCAACCCTACCACAGTAATGACATGAATTCTTGTTTTTATGAGCATGTGTATGTGTGTTCATGTCAAGCACAGATTGAACTTTCTCAACATATTTAAAATCAGTCTTTTTCTTGGTGACAGGGAAGTTCTTGTGATGTACAGCATGCACTTTTTCAATGTGATTCAATCCCTTCTTCACATGACTGACCTTTTCCATTTTTCCAGTTTGTTTCTGATTCTTCTGAACATTTGGTTGTTTATTTTCTGAGGTGGTGGCTACATCTGATACTTTGATAAAAGATGTCATTAGCTTATTTTTGAAAGCCTTTTTATTGACATTATTGCAGCCTAACCCTTCCTTTTGAGTATTGACCTTAACACCTAACAACCTATCCAGATTTTCTTGTCCTTCCACAAATTTTGACAAGGATTTATTCAAATCTTCAATTTCATTTTCCAGAGAAACGATGTGTATTTCATAACTGGCAATCTCTTATTCCTTGCAATTTACACATTCGCTTAGCACCTTGTTTGCAATTTTACATTCCTCAACTTCTTGTTCCAGATTTCTCAATTTTTCAGATTCTTCAATGTAAACAGATTTTCCTTTTTCTAAGAGAAGAAGTTTCTCTGACATAGCAGTGTTCAACTGCTTCAGTCCTTCAACCTCTTTGATTAGTTTGTCATTTTTTGATTTCAGATTTTCATTAACAGATTTTCCGAGAGACTCTTTTTCAGATCTTAACAATTCAACAAGTCACGCCCCGAGCGCGGAAGATACCCGGAGATGCGCGACGTGTCTATATCAATCATGTCAATCAGAGTGGTCGTGTATTCGACACAAAGACAGAGATGCGCAAAATAGCAAGATAACCCAATCCTTTATTCCATAATGGATAGACTATTACAAATCCAATACTCTGTTAAATAAAAAGGAAAAGAATACATAGTTGACTCAAGAAACTATGGAAAAGACTAGACGACACTTGTAGAAGCTCTATCTCTTCACTCTTGACAATTCCCATCCGATTGACTTCCATCGTCGTCGGACTCACCTGAAAAGTAAAAAGGGACAAACGGGATGAGCGAACGCTCAGTAGGAAATTATATCTCAAGTACTAGCAAGTGGTTTAAGTCATTACATTTTCATGGATGCAATAAAGCTATGCATGCTCGCATGAAACGACAAGATAGAGAGAATGTAATATCAGAGAAATAAGATGAACTTTCATGAACAAGATACAAGTTATTCAAGATATTCAAGCAAGTACCATTATCGAGTCATGTCAAGAACTTTTGGCTACCATGTATCAAGCAAGTAAATTACCCTTTTTCGGGCCACGCATATCATTTCATGTCAAGTACGAGTCAAGTACAAGATGTGTGTGGAATGTCCAATCAAGCAAGTCAAGTACTCGGTATAATGCCAGATACCTTATCATTTTAACTCCCATGGGCACAAGTACTTTCGGGTGCTCCTCCCAGGACCAGATCGGGCCCTATATGCGCAGGCATTTATCATGTGTTTTGACATCCACTCTTGTTTATAGCCAACATAGAATTTCAATAATCAAGCTTGTAGACACGTATGACAACTTTGATAGAATAGAGTCCAAAATATGACAAAGGACATAGAATGGCGATAATAACGGTATAATCACGATATCGATAAAACTAGGTAGAATATGGTTCCCTTAACTTAGGTACCATGACAAATCAATATGGACATTCTTTATATAGAATTGAGGTCCACATGAACAGCATATCAAAGTAAGATACCCTCATTCTTATCATAGAATTGGGGTTTACAAGAATGACACGATATGGCATGATATCATCATCCCATCAAGAATTTCTTATGATATACTCTTTGTATAATCATAAGAGCCGGTATACCATGTTTCTTTAGAGTGACATGGCATCAATAGTGTAATGGGTTTTTAGGGTACAACCAGCTCAGTCGGCCTTGAGGGAATCCAAGGCTACGAGGAGTCTTACGGAGGTCTCTATGACTAACTCGCTAGTCCAAAGGAACGGAATGTCCAATGGAGAGCTTGTATGTCAATGAGAATTGAGTGTGATCGATAAAACACCGTGAAAAGTGGGACTATACTCACGGAGTGGAGAATAGTGCCGATATATATATATATTATGATATATAAAACCATCGGTTAGCAAATCAGAGGAAAAATCAGTTTACAGTAAAATAACGACTTAGGTCAAGTCGTTTCTCAAGTAATTAACGCCTAACAGAAGGGCGTTTACATATGGTCCGTTTTTGCAGAATTTTCAATAATTTCAATAATTTATCTAAAACGCGCCTTCGTCAGGGGCGTTTCTTCAAGAGTTGACGACTACTGTAGCAGGCGTCTTTTATTTACAATAATTTTCAGAACATATTTATTTTCAGAAATTATCAAAAAAGCGCCCTTGGCAGGGGCGTTAATCATTAAATTCTTATTTTCTCAGAATATATATTCCAGGATTTTATCAGATACGCGCCCTAGTAAGGGGCGTTTATTTTTAATTCACGCCCTGTGATGGGGCGTTACCACAGGGAAAAAACGACCTAGTCTAGGTCGTGAATTCAAGAAATATCAGGAATTAGCAAGATTTGCACGATAATCAAGGATAACAATCATATAGTCATGACAGGAAAATTGGCAGTAATTCAGATGCAGTATATTGGATTTGATGTTTCATGCTTATTGACTTTTAACCGTTAACAATTATTGATTGATTTCATGTAATTGCATGGATAATCCGTTCCGAAGATTTACATGAAATTAACGCCTGTGTACAGGGCGTTAAATATGAAATTGACGACTTGGACATGGTCGTGTCTTGTAAATTAGCGCCCTGGACAGGGGCGTCTCTTTCAAAATATTGCAGAAACATAATAAAACCATATTAAACCGTATGCATGTCATGTCAATACGTATATAAGTCTTGTCTTAAATTATTTGGGCTACAGTAACTTGAGAAAATCCTACCTTATGATCTGGATGAAGGAGATGAAAGGGCTTTGAAGCTTCAACTGCAACTTAATAGAAGAAGAACAATCGTTCTTCCGTCAACCTGGAGAGGAAACGAAGAATATTAATTCTTCTCATGCTACGTTCATAAAAAAAAAAGAACAGAAGAAGAAAATAGAAGAACATATGTTCTTCACGTACCTAGCAGCAGACGTTCGATCAAATGGGTTTTAGGGTTCGATCGAACATGTTATTTATAGGATTTTGAAGTCCTAACAAGAGTAGTGTTTGATTGAGGGTAATATATCCTTAATAGAGTCCTTACTCTAATAGACACTTACTAGATTAGGTTAATCTTTCCTTGGATAAGTTCTGGGTTCGATCGGTTCACGAACTGAATTAACGCCTTAGGTCAGGGCGTGTATTCTTTAATTGACGCCTTGCATAAGGGCGTTTCTTAAAAAGCGCCTTGAAAAAGGGCGTTTCTTGTTTTAAAACACGCCCAAGATAGAGGCGTTTCTTTTACTTACCCATTTGGTCGCGTGAGTTGACGACCGCACGTGTGGGCGTCCTTTCTTTAGTCACGCCTTTGATAGAGGCGTTTCTTTTTGAATTAACGCCCTAATAAGAGGCGTTATTTTTTATTTGTTTTATTTCGTCAAATTAACCCTATTCCTTTTATATATATTACTTCTGTAATATATATGTTTTAATTCATTTCAATTATTCATTTATTAGGGTTGCTACACAACATGTTTCTTAAGCTCTTGATTATCAGAAAAACAAGCATCATAAGATTGCTTCAGATTTGAACAATTTTCACGTGATAAATCAGAACCATTTTGATCAACCTTTAATTTTTTATTTTCAGATTTTATTTTTCCATACTTTTCATACAATTCAGCATACATTTCCTTCAAATAATCAAAGGTCATTTCGTCCGAGTCATATTCAGAGTTTACCTCTTCATCAACATCATCTTCATTCTGACTGCTGCCTTGATTGCTGCCACTTGGATTACTTCTGTTAGCCATCATGCAGCTGTCCTCGTTTACCCTGTGAAATTACTTCAGCCTATCCAGGATGTCCTTTGCTGAGCTGCAATTCTGAAGACAAGACCATAAGGCTCTGTCAGTAGCTGCTTTCATCAGGTTAAAGGCTTTCTGATTTTCTCCATCCTTTGATCTGTGTCTGTCGGTCCATTTGGACACTTTCGTTGGTAAGGTGTGAGGACCTTGTGAAATTAATTTCCACATATCAGGATTAGCAGAATTAACATAAGCATGTAAAGCAGTGTACCACTGACTGAAATCAGAACCACTAAAGAGGGGTGGAAGAGCCATTGAAAACAAATAGCGAGTAAATTCAAAGCAACAGGAATATTTATGCACTAAAAATAAATTAGCACCTAGGATTGCAAGATCGAATCTGCAGGTCGCTGGACCTTGTATGCAGACACCGCTCTGATACAATTTGTTGGGACGGTGCGATCGATATAGAGGGGGGGTGAATGTATCCCCTTCAAAAATATTGCCCAAAATATAAACAATTCGCCTGCTACTAGATACAGTTGCAGAATAAAAGCTATCGAGTTCAAATAGACATTTGATCGACCAGATGAGCTGCTGACTATACTAGTGGAACCTGATGAAGTCTAATGTCAAATGACAGTACAATGCAAACTAGACTCACTTACCAAGATGTAAAGCTCAAGGCCACTATAAATCGAAACAAGACTATTCAAACAACCTGTGAAACAGATGGAAGATATGGAAGAGCACACCACAAGCAAACCACATAACAGTAGGGTTTTTAGGTGGTTCGGTCCACAGACCTACGTCCACCCCTCACTCCCAACCGGAGTGAGGCTTCCACTAGCACAAGCTAGAAATCACAGACTCAGTCTGCAACAGGTGCTGCCACACAGCTTGACCAGGGGAACAAACTCCCCTCTTCCTCCCAACCGGAGGGACACCCCAAGTGACTCCTAGCCACTTGGAAACCAGAGGTCGCAGACCTCTCTTCCTCCAGACCAGGAGGGACCCCTGGACTTGCAACCCACAAACCCAGAACTGGAGATCAGATCTCTCTTCCTCCAAACTGGAGGGAAACACACAAGTGACTTCCAGCCACTTGCAAACCAGAGGTCGCCGACCTCTCTTCCTCCAGACTAGGAGGGACCCGACCTCAGTCCAGAGGATCGGAAGAACTCAGTAAATCAGATCGAATAAAAAGAAAAATAAGGAACGAAAATAACACAGCAAACACAAGCTGTAAAAGAAGGAACATCAGATGTGGCTCCCATGCAGCTGACTGGCCTGGATTTGATCCACGGTCCAGTAAACAGATCTTCAGTAACTTTCTTCCTTTTTCTCCACGAACTCTCTCTCTCTCTCTATCTCTCTTTCTTTCTCTTCTGCTCTCCTTTTCTCTCACGCTGTTCTCTCCTTCTTCTCTTCAACTCTTTTTCTTCTTGCCGGCTCACTCTTCTTCTATTTCTTCTTCTTCTCTTTTTCTGGATCGAAGGGCTTTCTGCTCTCCAGGCTTCTTCTTCGATCAGCCTCCATCTGAAGACGAAGGCTCCAATATATACCAGCAGCAGTGGGGAGATAGGGCGTGTGCTTCCCACGCCTATCATCCAGAAGATTCCTCCTCGGATCACGTGCTCAGCACCCACCTCGGATCACGTGTCAGGTGCCAACTTCGGGTCACGTGCTCAATGACAGCAATCTGACTTGCTACGTTGACGCTGTCAAGCAATGGCGTTAACGCAGTGAGGCATTCCAGTAAGCCATTAGCTTCGTCTCTTTAGCTGCTGCGTCGACGCTGCTCAATTGTGGCGTTGACGCAGTGGAATAGCCTGTGAAAGTGAATGCTCCTTTAACTGCTGCGTCGACGCTGCTCCATTGTGGCGTTGACGTAGTGGAAGATATCGTGAAGGCTTCGTCAACTGATGCGTGGACGCTTTAAGCTCCCAGCGTCGACCCTATTCCCTTCAGCAACAAGAATGAAGTCATAAGATCTAAGTATGTACATTGTAGTGTATATACTTCGAAAGAAACTATCCAATGTATATACTTCAAGAACTCTAGACAACGGACGCTGTACAGACTTCAGATGCTACAGTCCAATGTATGGACTTTGACGAAGTGAAGCAATGTACAGACTTTGAATCAAACCGATGTATAGACTTGAATGGGCATGGAGTGTATAGACTTGAAGTCTGAAGATGATGTATAGACTTGGTGAACACTGCAACATCAATTGGATGTATAGAGTTGGTGAAATGAAGTCCAGTGTACAGACTTGCAGATACGAAGCCAATGTACAGACTTAGAAGGATTTGAACGTGAGAGTGTATAGACTTGGTTCCTGTAGCAGTGTATAGACTTTAAGTGTAGCTAAAGCTTCGAGCGTAGGAATTGGCCAGAATGTATAGACTTTCAATGAGGGAGCATTGTGTAGACTTGGGAAGTCTGAGCCAGTGTACAGACTTTGCAAGAGTGAGACGATGTAAGAGACGCTGAAGGATCGATGTACAGACTTTATCAACACAAACAGGCTACACAGTCCACTGTATAGACTTGATGATATGAACTGAGGGGTCGACCCATCAGCACAAGGGGTCGACGCACCACAGACCAGACCAATGAATAAATGCAGCAAAGTTAAAGAGGCACCAAGCGTCAACGCATTGCCCAAGCAGCGTGGACGCAGGAGATCAAATATTTCTTACTGCTACCTCTGAAGTGCCTTGGCAGCGTCGACGCTGCAGTTCGATGGGTCGACACTGCAGTATCAAACTGCAGTCTTAAGAGCAACAGTAACATGACTGAACATAATCAAATATGCAATGCCATATCAGAACTTATGAAGAACTGTATTATGATCAGAAAGTGAATAATAGCATGATGACTCACACAGCAAGATGACTCACAGTGAATAACTCACCTCAAAGATCAATCATTAAAACCACCATTAAAACCATCATCAAAATCACATGGGCACAACAATTCCGTAGACCCACATCTCCTTGTTGCTTTCATTGTGAGAAGTACGGGCATGTTATGAAAGAGTGTTGGTTTTTGAAAATAAAAAATTTCCATGCTTCTAAAATGCATGCTAGGTCTAATTTTGTTAAATCTAGACCTTTTGAAAATAGAAGATGGAATAGATTTGAAACTTCCTTTACTCCAAAAAGGAAGTCTTTTGGTAAAACTGCTTCTCCTCAATGCCTTTATTGTGGAAACCATAGACATGCTATTGAGAATTACAGGATCATGAAGAATGATGATGTTGTAGCAATGAAAAGGAAGAAAGTATTTGGTGGCAATGCTACCAACCTCCAGGGACCCAAAAAGGCTTGGGTGCCTAAATCTGTTGAATGAATTATTTTGGATGCAAGTGTGCCTTGAGGTAAATTAAGAATGAAAAGGGTTCCAATAAAATGGAACAAGGCACACCCATATGGTAAAACCCCAACTTTGCTCCTTCACTGTCAAACTTGATGATTTTGATATTTTGGAATGAGATCTTGGTGTGTTCTCATGTTATGCTCTAAATTCTTCACAAGCCACATATGTCTTCAATAGATGAATATTTGGTACATCAAATGGTGGTTAGGGAAGGTTGGACTACGTTCAACTGGATACTTGCACTAAGCGTGATGGTGGTCTTCAGACCTATGTTCTCCGCCTAGTACCAAAATTCAGAAATTGAATTATTTGACTTATAAGGAACCATGTGTTTTGAATGAAATCAATTTACCTTTGATTTGCATGTGCTTTAAAATTGAATTTGAAAACCCTCCTTGTTTCAAAAGGGAAAATTTTTTGAATTGTGGAATTGCTTGATCATATGCAACAATTAGTATTGAAATGTGGAAACATGTCTTTTGAAGGAAATCAATTTACCTTGAAATTCTGAAATACCATGTGCGTTGAAATTGATTCTGAAATTCATTCTTGCTTCTAGAAGGCAAAATTTCTAATATGCAGAATTATTCCTTTGACAGATATTGTTTCTGAACTTGATCTGTTGTTCTTGTATTCTGCTATGATGAACATGTCTCATTGGTTGAATGAATCTGAAAATTTTGAGGAATAAGCATGATATCTTTGCCTACTGAATACTTTTCAATATGAAATGCATGAGCATCTGAGTGAAATTGAGTATCTGGTATATCAAATGGTGTGTAGTGGAAAGGTGGATTATGTCCACCTAGAAGCTCTCACTATGTGTGAGTTGGGTTTTAAAACCTTCACCTCCACCTTGTACCAGAACCTATAAAATCTGTTTGGTTTGTGGATGACACTCTAAGATCTTGAAATGTTATTGAAAATCTATTTTTGAACATTTCTAAAAATAATTTGGGTTCACTACTTGATTATGATCATTTGTGTACCCTTGTTCAAAAAGGGCAAGTCTTGGAAAATGGTTGATGCTCATCAAATAAATATGTATGTCTCCTTATGCATTCTGTCACGATGTTCTAAAAAAAAAAAAATTTGCATCCTGCATTGCATTCTCATGCTTTTATAAGTTACATGCATTAGAAACTTCATAAGGTACATTTAAATCATTCATATGAAAAACTGAAAACTTGCATCTTGCACCCATATTAAATTTTGCAATACATTTAGAGCTTTTAAATAAAAATCTGACATTCTGCATTGCATTGGCATCTTTGCATATCATTCATATACTATGCATATAAAATGACAAAAAGATGCATATTGCATATTCATGCATATAGAGCATATGCATGTATTTCATGATAATTGCATATCTTGACTCATGAATGCTTGCATGAATGTTTCATGAATCCTTGCATGCTTGTAAGTATTTACACTATGAATCTATTTCTTGATCCTTCTAAGACCTCATCTCCTTGATAAATAACTTTACAGTAATTTTATTCATATGTGATACATGTCATATATTAAGGGGAAGGATTTGTTTCCGACCGTGCATACATTTAGGGGGAGTCATAGCTATGTCTTGTCAAATTCATTTTATACATGTAAAATAAAAATTTACCCCCACACTCTTGCACATAATGAATTCAATGACTTTCATTGATAAGGATTCAAGAAATTCTTTCCAACACTCTAAAGGGAACTTGAATCTCTACATGGACATTAAAGAGTAATCGTGAGGAAAAAGTTACCTACCCCACAAAAAATTCAATAAGTGGAATGTGGATCCGAGTAACCGAGAATCCCCCCTAAAATAAAAGAGGAAACTCGTGTCAAAAAGAGAAACAAAAATCCATATATGTGACGTATGCAAGTAGCAGGGAATCCCCATTGCGACACATGAGGAAACTCGCGTCGAAAGGTGAAGTCTTTTAAAAGAAACTAAATCGGGGTTGTGCGAAGCTACCGAAAGTCGAGAATCTAAAGTGAAAGTGTAGAGAGGAGATTACCTTCTAGTGTTCTTTAGAAAATCTGGAAATCCATATGCTTTGAAGCTCATGAGTCATTGCCTCACATTTCACATGGGCATTTGTGTGATGTATGTCTTTTATGAATTTGCCTACACTCATGGTTTATGATGCGGGACGGGACCACGGACACGACAAGCTCACGATCGTCCCTTGATGAGGGAAGAGTCGGACGTGCACGGTTGAGAAATCGGCAAGAGCTAGGGTGGTCGGCTCGCACTTTCGTGCCCGGATCGGGTCACAGGACGGTCTCGCTCACTCTCTCGCAGTAGCGGCGATATGAAATTATAGCGAGCTAGGTCCTAAAACATGCTCTAAATCAAGTAAAATGCCAAGTAAGGAGTGAAGATGATACCTCCACGCGCTCGGCGTGGGGACGACGGACCCGGCCGAAACTCGTACTCCCGAAACAATATTACACAATATTACAGAAATGCAAGCCGCTGCCCACTCCTCGCAGGGAGGTAAAGGGCTACACAATGGGGTCCGGGAGGACCGAATTCGGGTTGACGGGCGGCTTCTCGCGTTGATTTGGCAACACCCGAACACGTGACGGTGGGGCCCACGTGCTGTCCGGAGGGGCCGTGCGAGACCCGGTGGCACCGCTGTAGTGGTGGATGCCCGGAGGGTCGCTCCTTGGGATGGCGACACGCTGGTTCGCCGGCCGGAGGCCCGGCGGCTCCGTTCGGCACCGGTCGGAAAACCCGATCGGAAATCTGCCGGTTCTGTATTTCGGTGCGCGCTCCGGCGAGAATGGGCGCTGCGATCAGCCCCGATGTCGGTTCGACACGAGACTGGTGCCCTTGGAAAGATAACTTGAAGTTCTTCAACCTAGGCCCAAACATCTGGCCTGGATCTACTCGGATCTTGACTTATGGAATTTTCAATCTCCTGTTGTACAGTAACCGAAGACTCAGACCTGCAGAGAACTTGACTATGGATTGCCTTTGACCATGAGGTAGACGTCCGAATCTGGGGTTGTGTTCTTCAGAGAAGTTGTTGGAAATGGAGTTGGGAAGACAGCAAAATTGGGTTGGACACGTTTGGATGTGTCTATAATTTTCTGTGATTTGTTTACTGGATGAAGGTCGGATCTGGGATCTGACTGAAAGTACTGTAGCTCCGGTAGAACATGAATTATTAAAAATAGGTAGAAGGATGATAAAAATATAAGAAACATTGTGGTGGTAGGGGACGATGGACAGAACACCTAGTTAAATTGGGAGGTCTAAAAAAATTCAAAAGGGTGGTCGAAGGTGGAGAACTCAGGGCTACTGTCACTGTAGACAGTGACAGAATAGATCTGAGATTGAGAGTTGAACGAAATGGTAAAGATATGAAACGGTGGCTTTTGAACCTGGATTTTTTTGTGGAGAATGGGCTAGAAGATAGGAACCAACCCTCAAAATTTCAAATAGATCTGAACTCGTGGCTGGCTTCAGGAATTCATGAACTGCACCTCTATCCAGTAGGACAGAAAACCGAAGATGATCCCGTGGCGGCTCGAAGGCGGCACGAACGGCGGCGGCGGCGGCGGCGGCGGCGGCACCAATGAAGATCATAGGTTGAGAGGGGGAGATAGAAGATTGATACACTCTAGAACTTGAGGTTTGAGGAGAAGAACACCTGGGGGAGAAAGGAACAAGGGCACACCCTTCAATGGCTCAAGCCAATTTTATAATTTTTTCTTTATTTCTTCATTAATCTCTAATGACACTATACATAGGCTTATATAGAAAATAGCAAGGGGTGGGGGGGCTGATAATTTCATGGAAAATATATCATTTTCATCCCCCATGTGGTCAAAACTCAAAAAAAATTAAATTACATATGAATGGAGCACTCCTTTGACTAGGTAGGTAAGGTAGGTGGCCTACCTTTGAAATTTTAACCCCTTTGTCTCCCATGTGGTCAATTAGCATTCAAACCTTCTAGATGGCCACCTAGGATGGTTGACCAGCCCCACATGGATGAGGTGGACCAATGGGGAAGGGGAGGGGGCCCCCTAACTGGACCTACTACACATTTGCACAAAAACCCACACAATTCTAGGGAATGACACATTGGCTTACAAAGCCTTACAATTGTACATATACTTTCCCAAGGATATAAAAGTGAATAAAAGGACTCAAATGTAAAAATAAAAGTTAATGCTCGGCGTCGATTCCCATCAGTTTATGTAGTACTCCTAGTTGTGTATGCACAAATCTCTTAGTTATGCTTCATGCCTTACATTCTTGAATTTGAATCACATGCTCTTTTCTTAACCCGTGCCTCATTTAGGGGGAGTTACTATATGTAATATTTATGTGCATGACGATTGTGCTTGTGTGCTTGCATGTTCATGCATTCCCCTTGAGTCTAATTCTGAGCATAAATCTTACATTTGAAGGATAGAAGTCATCATGGGCATAGCTTCATAACTTGCATGATTAGCATTCACATAGTGCATATTCAGTGCTAATTTGCATATTTGCATATTTGACATTTTAAGCATGCATATAGGTCATTCATGATATCATCTTGATCAACTCCATACTTTTCAACAATTGGCACAGTTTATTTTGAAATACATATTCTGAACACTTCATGTTGCATAAATGTCAAAATGAGTTCAACCAACAAATGGTATCATGATCAACAAATGCTATCTTTGAGGCTCTCTCTCTTCGAGAATTGAAATTGCGTTTGTGCCTCTATCTTGATCAACATTTAGTATCACATCTTTGAGCCCCTACTTAGCATCCATTGGTCTTTAAATTGGAATCATATCCTTTGACCTAACATGTTCATTTCATGTCACATAACCCCCTATCTTTTTGTAGATGACAAAAAGGGGGAGAATGTTTGGTGTGTGCTCAATGGTGTTTTGTGTGTGTTCAATGCTTTATGAATGATGATATCTTGGGGAGAGTGGGAGAATAGGTGTATGCTCAATGTTTGCACATGTTTGCAAAATATGTATTATCACACACATCGTTTTGTCATCATCAAAAAGGGGGAGATTGTTGCATCCCATAGTTCGTGCTTGGTTTCAATGATATCAAAACGATTGTGTTTGCGTGTGTATGTGTTTCATTGAGCAACATGTTTTATATCTTGATTTGATGAGTTGAAAGATGGAGTCAATGTTTACTCTTGAAAGCCATGTGAACCCTTGGTGTTTAAGGAACTAATGTTATATTTATGTTGGTTTATAGGAACACAACTTCATGGCTCATGCTTGGAATCTTAAGGAGTCCATCAATGAAGCTCTTCTTCTTAAAGGGAGTTAACTCTGTTCATGTTTGAAAGTTATATGAATGATTTGTATTTAAGGATCTCATGCCTTGAATATTTTGATTTGCAAGATCAAAATCCATGATTCATACTTGGAATTCAAAGGAGTGCATCAACGAAGATCTTATTAAAAAAGGGAGTTGACTCACTTATTGCATTGCATTGATTCTTCTACATTTCATTCATTTCATCTCATAGCTTTTCAAAGTCTTGGTTGGATATTTTCATGCGTTTTCTTCATAAGATTTTTGGACTTGAAATATCCTCAACCTTGTAACTTGAAATTTGATGGATGTGATTTTAATGATGCTTGCTCGTTTCTTAGACTCATTGTAATTTAATTTGGGAAGTCTATATCAATGCTCCTCTTGAGATAATGCTTCATGGATGTTGGTTTTTAATCAACAAGAATGCCATTTTAATGAATGTGATTCCATGATATTATGCATGCTTTACATTTGACATAATTGTTAACATTTGTGTAATGAAGCATTTTGATAATTGAAGATTTGGTTGATTCAAGAAAGTGATTGAATGGTTGAGCCTTCATGTCTTTGTATTTGATTAAGTGAGAGATTCATGTTCATCATATCAAAACCTTGTCAAATGGTGAATATGTTTTTGATGGTTGAATTGAGAAGTCAATTACTTGATTGAATGTGTTTATGATGTATTTTTATGTTAACTAGTTAAAAGAGTTGATGCTTGGTTCGTGAGTTTTGATTATCATCTAACTTCTTGGTTTATCATGTTTCTACAGGTTAAAGGATGACTTTTAAACCCTCCCATGTCAAGTGGATGATGGTAACATCTAACCATTGCTATGCTAAGTTCCGGGTCGTTTTCATGAACATCTTTCATGAGGTTGCATTGCATTGGAAGTGTTTTATGCATCCTTAAAATGAGATTTTTGAGCCTTTACAATGTGCTTAATGTTTTCTCATAAATCTTGTTGAAATGTGGTTTAGATGGTCTTAATACTTTGTGGAACTCATGGTAATTATTTCTTAATTTTTGGGAATTTTTCCGGCACTTTTACGGGGCTAAAATCGCATTTTGTTGACCTCTGCTGAAGGGGTCGACCCCAGGGTCGACCCCCCCTGGGCTGGATGCCCAGCCAGTGCATGGGTTGACCCCTGGGGTCGACCCCTGGGATCGACCCCTGCAGGCTACTTCTATTTTTTGGCCCCGGCAGACTCTGGTTGCCCGAGGGTCGACCCAGGGGTCGACCCCTTCCGGAACGTGATTTCCGAAAGTGTTTAAAACTCTTTGAAAACCCTTCTAAACCTTATTATAATACCCCCCAATGATTCCTAATCATGTTAGGGCGTTTTAAACTCATTTTAGAAGGGGTATATGGGTCATTTGGTCAGTCTCCTATATATATTAATGTGTGCTCCGAATTTGAGATGGGATTAACCCTAATGCTCATTTGTTCATTCGTGTAGGTGAAGAAAAAGGGAAAAACGTGGTGGAGCTCTTCCAAGGAGGATATCATCTACATCCGTGAAGATCTGGAGCTCGTAGAAGAAGAAGAAAAGGAGCGGATCGAAGAGAGGATCAAGAGGACGTATGAATCATCTTCATCTGGCTTCCCTCCAACTCGTGGTTCAAGGAACATCATCAACCGGCCTTGAAATACAAAGGGGGACTACTTCTATGTCTTCTATCAGTTCTATGTGATGTGTTCTATGATCTATATGTTGGGTTTGTGCATGCTTGAATATTTGTGTTTATTTTCTGAACACTAGAGATATTTGTGTGTGTGACCGTTTGTGTATACGGTCGTGTTTGATCGCCTGCGTGCGATCGTGTTTGTGTCTTTGTGCTGCGGTTGTTGCAGCGTGTGTGTGTGTGCTGTGATCCGGTCGTCGGACCGTGTGTGTGTGTGTTGTGATCCGATCGTCGGATCGTGTGTGTTGTGTGATCCGGTCGTCGAATCGTGTATGTGTTTGTGATCCTGTCGTCAGATCGTGTGGGAGACTTCGTCTCCGTCTGTGTGTGTGTGCGGGCGTCGTCCCATGAGTGCTTGGAGCGTCGTCTCCGTTTGGGGATTTATCCCCGAGTGAAGCCTCACCGGGTTTGGTGAGGGGTGGACGTAGGGAGCCCGTCGTGGTCCCAAACCACCTTAAAAATCCCCGTGTCTTGTGGTTTGATCTTTGTGTTTGTGTGCTTCGCTATCTTATCTGTTTATGCAATCGTGTGAGCTCGGTGAGATTGAGTGAATTGAGTTTAAATCTATTTAGATTAAATTCCTCAATCTTATCAATCTGGTTAATTCTGTTGTGCGCTAGTTTATGTTTTTAATCAGACATAGTTTATAGTAGTAGGATCTATTCACCCCCCCTCTAGATCCGTGTTCTTGCACTACGGGACCAAACATTAGGGATAAAAGCCCTCTGATTTTGCTTTATTACATGCACTATAGGTCATGAATTTCATGTTTAAGTAGGGACATGCATACATGCATATCTTTAGCCTTAATGGAAAATAAAAAGGTATTATCTTGTTGATTCACTGAATCATATGCATCTAGATGGCCTTTACTTTATTATCATGGCTTGAATAGTTGGTTATTGTGATTTTTCTTGCATGGGACATAGTTCCTTATCTTTTTCGTCAGCAGAATCTCTGACGGATTAACGTAGGACCGTCAGACGATTTTAACGGTCTTATGATCAGCCGCCACACCCTCTGTTATATTTCAATTCCTATGTTGTCTCTGACGGACCAAAGTAAGTGCGTTACAATACTATAACGGCCCCCCGATAAACCATCACAGCCCTATGACGCGCCCATACTAGACCATCAGAGTGCTGTTTTCTGTCAACCCGATACAAGACTGAGGACAGTCAAACTTACTTATAAATAAGCCTAGTTATCTACGTTTTAATCTTATTTCATGACTTGGGGTTTATTAATTGATTCATGATAGAAAATTTCATGTTCTAAGCATTTTGAGTTATTTTAAAGCATATGCTAATTTCATTGCCTAAACTCTATAGTTTTGTATTTACACAATGATTTTAAATAATGAAATGATGGAGTTTTTATCATGGTTTCACATCGCTACACAGTCTTTTTCTGTCTATAGAGTCATTTTCTTTAGGTACATGGCATATATTCCGGTATATGACCATTAGTTCACACTTTGCACTATAGGAACATATTCTTGAACTTGAGGACCTCTCTATTGGATATTCCTTCTAGTGGACTAGAAAATCTTGTTTCAAGGCCTCCATAATTCTCTGCGAGCTTGGGATTCCCACTAGGACGCCGAGTTGGTTGTACCATGAAAGCCCAATTGTTAGAAAGCACTATCGATGTTTTAAGGTTCTGGATATGTAACTGATCTATATTCGACCGCCAGGAATATATAACAGCCTAATATATGACTGTCACATTGTATTGAGTCCAATTCCTTTGTTCTGGATTCAACCTTTCTAACGGCCCAACACTAGACCGTTATGTTCATGTAACGGCCCAGTATTAGACCGTCACAGTTGTTGAGTACATTAACCCGAGGTTTGACCCAAGGGTTGATATTTTAAAGTTCTTAGATGGATTATTGGTGGTCTAAGACTTGTCATATTATCCAAAGAAACTTAATTTAAATTATGAAAGATAATGAATGTACCGTTATGCTACCAAATTATTCCCATGAGCATAATATCGACTTAAGTCATTCTTGATCTCTCATATTCTTAATTGAAGCATTCATTCTTTGATAGTTGTTTTCATGAGCTTATTGATTGAATTTGTTATATTACTTGCCACGCTTTATTATTACACTCATGGAAGTAGCTTGATTTATACGTGAAGATACAGTTCGGGCACTGATTGTGTCCAAGGGCTCTATGCTAGTCCCCTCGGCTGATTGCCGGAAATATACTATTATAAACCATGGCGTATGATACTACTGGTGTCGCATTACGCTGGGAGTACTTTCTTTATAAATAAGTGAAAGCCATGAGCACTTGTGAAAATCTAGTGAATTGCTACATGATTGACGTTCTAGTGCGTAACCTTTATGGTTATGAAAGTGAAAAGTGAAAGTGCATTCTCGATACATTCTTATTCTTGAAAGGCCATGCTACATTCTTGTTCATACTTGTTACATTCTTGTTAGTTCATACTTGCTCTCATTCTATCTTACATGATCATCTTGTTACTTTGCTTATTGGCATGATTTATCACAGTCGCATGATTTCATCATATTCTTTAGAGCCAAAAATGCTAATTACTTAAATATTGCTAATCATGTTGATGTGAAGATACCTACTGGGCAAGTGTGCTCATTACCTATTTCTAATCTTTTCAGGAGATGGAAGTGAGCCAGGATCGGATTCGGAATATTCAAATAGCGGGTCCGAGAGTGAATGAAGAATGAGTGAAGACTTAGGAAATCTACATGTTTAGATTGAGTCTATGTAATTTTCTTATTTCTTGAGTCTATTATGATGAAGAAAATTGAAATAGTGATTGTATTTGAATATTTGATTTGATTATTAATGAAAATTAAAGTTTGATTAAATTATTGTGCGATTGCATTCTTATGTGTGATTGCCTTGCGCTCTGATCGTTCTTGCTTGCAAGAGGCTTACCATGCCGGCTGTTAAGATTCCTCGAGCTAGTCTTCCGCTGTAATAAAGGCTCGGGGCGTGACAGCTATGCCTGCATGTGTTTCATATGGGCATCTGTGCTATTGATGTTCAAATGTAGTCGAGACTGTAAATAGTTTAAATGTTGCATATACATGTTGCATGGATAGATTGTAAAGTGTTTGCAATCTAGCTCATGTCTTGATTGAACCTTGAGAAGAATGATCAAATTGTTAATGTGAATTACATGCATTTTCGTCATGCATTTTGAGACATGTTGTTTTATTGCATGACTATTTGGATTTGGCTTTTGGTTGAAGAAAACTTGGGTTGTCAAGAGGCTTCAAAGCCTTTTATGATTGAACAAGTCTTTGTGTAACTCATGATGTATTGACTTCACTATTTTGAATTATAGGATCAAATCTCATGGCGGTCGCTTGGAAGGAAAAACAAACGTGTGGACAAGCACCTTGCTTTCTATAATCTGAAATAGGTGGTATATGTCATGTCTAATCTGTCAAGAACCATTGGTAAGATTTTTACTTTGTCATAACATCGATCTCACCATGTGCACTTCACGTAACCTTCCTTAATACATTTCATTCATGACTTTTGAGGTTCACAATGTCCTTAAGAATATCACATAAGTTTGGCAGAGATCATTCATGCAGAGATCATTCATTGTGTATAACCTCATAGTCATTAGCTCTTGTTGTTTGGGTGTAAGACTTGTATTTCCAAGGGCTACAATTCATATCATTCATAGTAATCTTGGTGGTATGTGTGTGTGATGCTTAAGTCTCATGGTTTGTTGTGAGTGAAAGATTTGATGGATGCTGGGTTTTCACAAATGAAAGTCTCTTTTGAGTTCATCCCATTATGAACATAACTTCATTTGATGTTTTGTCAATGGTCATGATGTGCGTAAAACATTCACATTAATCTTTGTGAAATTGGTTTCCTGATGCCCATCTAATGTGTGAAATGGATTCATCTTCGGTCAATGGATTGAAGGATGCTAAAAGGGTTTTCATACTTATCTATTACTCGTTCTTAATGTTTTGTATGAAGCTCATGCATTTATCATATGGATTATTGAGCCAAAGTTCTAATAATTTCTCTATGATTTTACAGGTCAAAATACTTAGTATAAACCCTCCAAGTTCAAAGCAGTTTGATGTCACAAACTTGAATGGACTGCTAAAGGGGTTAAGGGTCTTAACGGTTGCAAATCTGGAATTTTTTAGATTTTGGTCGACTACCCCTGGGGCTTCGGTCGACTGAAATCCCAAGAAAGGGTTGTTTTCAGTTTGTAAATTTTAGGTCGACCGCCCACCCCGTGTAGGTCGACCGGTACCAGCGAAATCCTAAAATATGGATCCGAAAATCATCTAAACCCAATCCATTGATGCTCTACTTGTACCCACTTGCCCCTAGGGTTATGACATACATGTTTAGGCATGTTTCACATAGTTTTGGCAAGGGTTAAATGGTCTTTTCATACATTTTGTGTGGGTTTATATATGAGCTACGAATTTGGGGAGAACTAACCCTAACAAGCTAATCTTTCTATCTTGCAGGAGAAGAAGGCCAAGGAGCAGAAGAGAAGAACGTGGGAGAAGGTTTTGTAAGGTTTTCATCTGCATCTAGGCATCTCCAAGGTTCATGGAAGAAGAAGAAAAGGAGCGGATCGACGAAAGGAATAAGAGGACGCAAGAATCGTCATCATCCGAATCTGAGAATCAAGCATCAACATCCATAGGCTTGAGAAATCGAAGGGGGAACAACTTCTACATCTTATTCCTATCTATTTGTGATGTTTCTCATGGGCTTTATTTAGATCTAAGCATATCTTGAGTATTTGTGTTTATTTCCTCAACTCATAGAGATATTCGTGTGTGTGTGTGACCGTCTGCGTACGGTCATGTGGTTTCGGTGCTGCGGTTGTTGCAGCGTGCGTGTGTGCATGTTGCTGGATTCACGATCTAGCGTGTCTGTGGGTGTCGTTGTGCTACGTTTGTTGCCGCGAGTTTGTGGGTGTTGTGATCCGGTGTCAGATCGTGTTGGAGACTTCGTCTCCATGCGTGTGTGTGTGTGTGTGTGTGTGTGTGTGTGTGTGTGTGTGTGTGTGTGTGTGTGTGTGTGTGTGTGTGTGTGTGTGTGTGTGTGTGTGTGTGTGTGTGTGTGTGTGTGTGTGTGTGTGTGTGTGTATGTGTGTGTGTGTGTTGGAGTGCGTCTCCGTGTGTGTGTGTGCAGGCGTCATTCTGCGTGTGTGTTGGAGCATTGCTCCGTATTGGGGATTTATCCCCGTGTGTGTTGGATCCTTGCTCCGTGTTTGGGGAGTCTTCCCCGTGCTGGTTTATCTAGTGAGTGAATCCTTACCGATTTGGTAAGGGGTTGACGTAGGGAGCCCGTCGTGTCCCGAACCATCTTAAAAATCCCCGTGTTATGTGGTTTGTTTTGTTGTATGTATGTTTGTGGTATTGCAATGTTAATATTGTTTATCTTGATCGTGTGTGAACGGCGAGATTGAGACAATTCAACCCCCCCTTCTTGTCCTCTCGCCTACCCCAGGGACCAACATATACCATGGATGAAATTTTAATTAAAGCATGTCATGTTATTCCCATTCGAGTGCTCTTTCCAGCGATGCTAATTTGCCCAAATTCTGTTGAGTAGATTGATCAAAATCGCCGTTTTAGTCAAGGTCTATTGGAGTTCGCCATCGGCAGATCTCTATTTTAAAAATGGCCCTTCCAGTGACCGCATGCTAATGAAACAGTCGTGCGATAGACCGTTTTCCTCTCCCCTGAATTTTTTTTAAATTTTTTTTTAATGGAGCCGTCCTACCTCTAAGATACCTTCATAAATATTCATTATTTTACTAATTTTAAGATATTATTGATGCGCCCTCGCAGTCTGACGCCTCTATTAGGCGCGTCCAGCCTCCAAGATGCGTTCATGTTTAAAAAAAAGGAAGATAACATAGCCTGGCGGTCTTTCTGAGACCGTATGGTGCAGGTTGTGGTCCGTAGAAGACCATTTTTCTCTTGTTTCCAGCGTTCAAGCTGGCACGTTTGCTGCATTTTAGGCTAGGTTTATGTTGTCTTTTGCTCACTGATTAAGGCATAAAACATTACAAAACATGATCATTTAGGTTATTGAAATTGTCAAGTTCAAATTTCTATCATTTTCTTATTTTTTTCTAATGTTGAAGAAAAGGAATAAATAAATGGTCAAATCATGGTCTAACTTGTAAAATCTTTGGTATTTACCTTCAATTGTTGATCATAGTTGTTCAAGTTTGATTTAGGGTCGTGCCATTCCGGTGGTTTCGACCTACTTCTACACTTGTTTTTCATGGATTTGGAAGCCTTTAACTCTTGGGCATCGAATGCCTCTCCGTCGGATATTCCTTCCGCCGGACTAGGTGTTCATGTTCCGAGGCCTCTGTAAGACTCCGCGAGCCTGGGATTCCCACTAGGATGCCGAGCAGGTTGTACCACCAAGACTTGAACCCATTAAAAGTCAATTTTGGTAGAACAAGTCCCTGTCGAAGTTCTGCCAAAATTCGGTCAATTTTTTTTTAAAAAATGGTCCTTCCTAGACCGCCAATTATGGGTTGCGATCTTTACTAGACCGTCTTATTTTCTGAGCCATGTGGCCTTATTTTGATGCGTCTAGTTTCCCAGAAGCCTTAATGTAAACGCGTTCGGTCCCTCAGACGCGTTCATTATTAGAACCAGCTCGATTGAACCGGTTCGGTCTAACTCCTACTGGAAGCGGTCTCCCTGTGACCGTCTCTTTCCAGTGGCGTTTCTTATCCCAGCAACCCGAATTTCCTTATTTTCCGTGATTTTGTGTGTCATCCCAACCCAGTCTCTTCTGGCTGTCCTACCTCGAATTTTGGCTTCTCTTTAGGTCAATTATGGGAAATCATAGTTCCATAAGCCCTATTTTGAGTCATTTTCTTAAAGTGACTCATTCCTTTGATTATGAGCTTATTATTGAACTTCCTCAAAAAATCTATACTCCTACATGGAAATGCCTTGATTACATGGTTTAACCGTGGAACTCTTGGCCATTCATATAAGTGAATGTCTAGATTGGGATCTATGATCCAACCCCTACAATGCCAACGCATCATAAGGGCCCGGTCTGGTCTTGGGAGGAGCGCCCGAAAGTTCTTGTGCCCAGGGGAGTTTGTAATGACAAGGTGTGGCATTGCACCGCAATACATGACTAGCGTGATTAGTCTACGACATTCTACTTCACTCAACTACATGAAATTTCTTGCGTGACATGATGTGTGTGCTTGACATGTCCAATACACATGGAAAATTTACTTGAACCCTCGTGGAAAATTCGTGTTATACTTGCACTTATTCTTAATTGCCATCTATCTTTTCCTTCTCTTATCTGCCATTTATCGCATGTTTATATGTTTATTATGATTCTTTTATCGCATTACCATACATGATGAAATGATTAATCACTTAAACTATGCTTGATGATAGAGATATAAAATCCTACTGAGCTTTTGCTCACTCAGTTTTTTCCACATTTTCAGGTAGCTCGGATGAGGAGACTCAAACTGATGGGCTTGGGCAAGAGTGATGGCAGGAGCGAGCCAGTTAGCATCGGTCGTGTTCTTCTTTAGAGTCGTTGTAGTTACTTCAGTAGTGAAAGTCTTGAGTCATAGTAGGGCTTATGTTCTTGTTCTCTTTTTTGTTGTGTCTGTTGATGTAAGTGTTAGTAAAGTCCACAAGATGTCAATTGTAATAAGTACACTTCTTCTTTATTATCAATAAAGTTTTTATTATTTGCATTTTAATTATTGGCCTTGGTGTATGGTCTCTTGTGGCAATGTATGCTCTGATTGACATGAATGTCATAACTACTGTGTTCCAATTTTCCGCATCGGGGCGTGATAGTTTTATGGTATCAGAGCCTAGGTTTTCTTCAGACCCTAGGTTTCTAGAAGTGTCATAGAACTCGTAACATTGGTAAAGTCAAGAATCCGACCCAGTGAGATGGGGTAGAGACTCGGGTTAAGTTAATTAACTAACTCTAAGAAAATGGATTCAGTAGAACATTCTTAGTTAATTCTTTTTATGATTGTAGGAATTTCTCGCGATGGCAGCTGAACGCGCGCAGTGGCGAGACATGCAACGCACGGTTCAGGGCCTGACCCAAGCCTTACAGTAGGTAGTGTAGGGAGGCGCGCATCTAGTGATCTCCACCGAAACTTTCGCGGCTTGAATCCCCAGCGTTTTGGCAGCACCACAGACCCCGATGAGGCTGAGCACTGGCTGAAGGAGATGGAGCGTATCTTCAGAGTTATGCAATGTGGTGACCAGGACTGAGTCCTTTTGGTGACTTTTTAGTTGGAGCGCGATGCACGAGCTTGGTGGGAAGCCGTGGAAGCTAGGCTCGGTAATAGGCGTGCGACGTGGGATGAGTTTAAGGAGCATTTTAATAGAAAGTATTTCTCAGATCGTGTGCGGGAAAAGAAGGCGGTGGAGTTCGCTTTGCTGAAACAGAGGAATTTATCAGTTGCTGAGTACGAGGCGCAGTTCGCCAGATTATCCTGCTATGCGCCGCATTTGGTATCTACTGAGAAGATGAAGGCCAAGCGATTTTTGAATGGGTTGAAGCTTTAGTATATTAACCAATTGGCACCTTTGGAGATCCACACTTATGCTGAGATTGTGAGAAAGGCCCAAGTTCTCGAAGATACGATGGAGATGACAGACCGGATTAGAGGTCGAGAGAAGAAGAAGGAGTAGACTACCAGCTCCGGCAATTTTAAACCCACCAATGGCAAGAAGCGGCCCAATAGTAGGCCGAGTTATTCAAAAGACAAGAAACATGAAGGAAGGTGATAAGAGGGCAGGATCGACTGCTCTATCCAAAGTAGTCTGTAGGTACTGTGACCGCCCGGGTCACAAGATGGAAGAATGTTGGCACAAGCTGGGCGATTGTTTGAGATGTGGTAGCAGGGACCATCGAATCCCTGAGTGTCCCCTCATTAATGAGTAGGCGACATCTGACAAGCCGCAAGGGAGTCAAAAGAGGTAGGGCAGGCTCCAAGCCCACCAAGATGCAGAGACTGAAAGCGAGGCTACCGAGGAATGAGGTATTGTTGAAGGTACCCTTACTATTCTGTCCCAGCCAGCTTTTGTACTTTTTGACACTGGAGCTACTCATTCATTTATATCTCAGAAATTTGTTAAGACTTTATCTGTGAAACCGGTATTATTGGATTCTCATCTTGTGATATCAACCCCTATTGATTCGGGGTCAGAGATTAAATATTATTACCCCTCTAGTGAAGTTTTGATTAATGATTGTAACTTATCTGCTGAGTTGGTATGCATGAAGATGAAAGATTATGATGTGATTCTAGGAGCAGATTGATTAGTTAGACATGGAGCTAGTGTTCATTGTAAATCAAGAGTAGTGTCCTTCCCTTGACGCCCTGAGCTTTTCTTTTTTGGCACTAGGCAATCTAAGTCCGTGCCACTTATTTCGGCACTCCGAGCGAACAAGTTGTTAGGGAGAGGGTGTCAGGCATTCTTGGCATTGGTCTCTTTGACCGATATAAAGGAAGTGGAGTTGAAGGACATCTCGATTGTTCGAGATTTTCCGGAAGTGTTTCCTGAAGAATTGCCAGGTCTTCCTCCGGAGAGGGAGGCGATTTTCTCTATTGATTTAATTCCTGGCGCTTCACCTATTTCTAAAGCTCTGTATCATATGTCCCCTGCTGAGTTAAGGTAATTGAAGGAGCAGTTGCTGGACTTGCTAGAAAAAGGTTTATTCGTCCGAGTACTTCCCTGTGGGGTGCCCCTGTGCGTTTCATAAGAAAGAAGGATGATTCGTTGAGGTTGTGTATTGATTATCGCCAATTGAACCAGCTCACTGTTAAGAACAAGTACCCATTGCCGAGGATCGATGAGTTGTTTGATCAGATATCTAGAGCCCAATATTTCTCAAAAATTGATCTCAGATCGGGGTATCACCAATTAAGGATAAAGAATGAGGATATTCATAAGATGGCGTTCTGTAGCAGGTATGGGCATTTTGAATTTATTGTAATACTGTTTGGACTATCAAATGCTCCTGCAGCTTTCATGCAACTAATGAACAGTGTGTTCCGACCCTACTTAGATCAATGGGTTGTGGTATTTATTGATGATATTCTTATATACTCCAAGAGCAAGAAGGAGCATGAGGAGCACTTGAAGATGGCGTTGCAGATACTAAGGGATCATCAGTTATATGCCAAGTTCAGTAAGTGTGAGTTCTAGCTATAAGAAGTGTCTTTTTTAGGGCATATTATTTCCAAAGATGGAATTTCAGTAGACCTTTCTAAAGTGGAGGCGGTACGTAATTGGGAAAGGCCTATAAATGCAACTGAGATCAAACGTTTCTTAGGCCTAGCAGGTTACTATCGGAGGTTCATTAAGGATTTCTCCAAGATTGCAGTACCATTGACTAGATTAACTCGTAAGGAGAATCGATTCGAGTGGTCAGAAGATTGTGAGAAAAGTTTCCAAACTTTCAAGAAGTGCTTGACCACTGCCCCGATGTTTGCTTTGCCATCCGGAGAAGGAGGTTTTGAGGTATATACCGATGCATCATGAATCGGCTTAGGTTGTGTGTTGATGCAGCGAGGGAAAGTGATAGCTTATTCTTCCAGGCAGCTGAGGAAGCACGAAGAGAATTACCCTGTTCAGGACCTGGAACTAGCAGCAGTTGTGTTTGCTTTGAAGATTTGGAGACATTACCTATATGGGGAAACTTTCACCATGTACTCTGATCATAAGAGCTTAAAATATTTATTTTCCCAGAAGGAGCTGAATATGAGGCAAAGAAGGTGGCTCAAGTACTTAAAGGATTTTGATTTCTCTATTGAGTATCATCATGGAAAGGGGAATGTTGTGGCAGATGCTTTGAGCAGAAAGTCGATGGCTAGATTAGCAAGTTTGATGCTTCAGGAATGGAAGTTGTTACAGCAGTTTGCAAGCTTAGACCTTAATGTCGCAGAAAAGGAAGATCGGGTTATGATTGCTCATGTCCAGCTTCATTCAGAGTTGCTAGCAGAGATTAAGCAATTGCAGGATAATGAACCATTGCTTGTGAAAATTAAAGAATAGATGGCTAGTCGACCAGACTTTATGTTGGCCGATGATGATAGATTGTTGTTCCGGGGTAGAACTTGTGTCCCTGACTCGAGGAAGCCCACAGGTCCAAGTATACAATTCATCTGGGAGCTACAAAGATGTATCGAGATTTGAAGAGGACCTTTTGGTGGTCGAACATGAAAAGAGAAGTGGCCGAATTTGTAAGCAGATGTTTAGTATGTCAGCAAGTCAAGGCCGAACATTTTAGGCCTATTGGAAAGTTAAAACCTCTCAAAATACCACAATGAAAGTGGGAGAGTGTCGGCATGAATTTTATCATGGGCTTACCTAGAACTCGTAGCAGTTTTAATGCAATTTGGGTGGTTGTTGACCATTTGACTAAGTCCGCGCACTTTTTGCCTATTAAATCTAAGTGGACTGCGAATGTTTTGGCTGCCCTATACATGAAGGAAATAGTGAGGTTGCATGGAGTCCCTGTATCCATCATATCTGATAGAGACCCTAGATTTATCTCTCACTTATGAAAAGGTCTGCAACCATCCTTGGGAACTCATTTGAACTTCAGTACTACTTTTCACCCTCAGACTGATGGGCAGACTGAGAGGACTAATCAGATTGTTGAAGACATGTTAAGGGCTTGCATGATCGATTTTGGAGGTAGTTGGCATGAACATTTACCTTGGATCGAATTTGCCTACAACAATAGTTACCAGTCCAGCATACAGATCGCACCATTTGAGTCTTTGTATAGAAGAAGCTGTAGGTCTCCTCTTTGTTGGGAAGAGATCAGTGAGAAGCAATGGATCGGACCAGATCTTTTTTCAGAGTCATCCAAGAAGATTCAAGTCATTAGAAATCGTTTGAAGATTGCACAGTCTAGGCAGAAGAGCTATGCTGATAACAGAAGAAGGGATTTGGAGTTTCAGGTCGGTGAGCATGTGTTTCTGAATGTTCCACCTTCAAGAGGAATTAGAAGATTTGGAACCTGAGGCAAGTTCAGCCTGAGGTTTGTCAGTCCGTTCGAAATCTTGGAGAGAGTAGGCGAAGTTGCCTATAGACTGGCATTACCACCACAGTTATCGGGCGTTCATAATGTATTCCGTGTATCTATGTTACGGAAGTACGTATATGACCCTTCGCATATCATCCAACATACAAACTTGGAACTGAAGGAAGATTTATCCTACGAAGAGAAGCCTGTCAAGATTTTGGACTACAAACAGTAGCAACTCAGGAACCGATCCATTCCGATGGTCAAGATCCAATGGAGTCGGTGCGGAACTGAAGAAGCCACGTGGGAATCCGAAGAAGCGATTAGAAAGTTGTATCCCGATTTGTTCTAAAGGTCGGTATTCATTATCTTCGTTAGTCAGATTCAATGAATTTGGATGACCAAATTCCTGAAAGAGGGGGAGGGTGTAGCATTCTGAATTTTAATATTGAATATCATGATATTATTTAATTATTCAATTATTATATTATTTTATTCTTGGCTCAGATTTTGAAATTTTATTAAAAATATGGAAAAATATGTATCCTGTGTAAAATGTTATTTCTAGCAACTTTATCTTAAGAAAGGAACCTAGAATAAAATTGGATATGGCCCAATTTAAAAATTTAGGCTAAAAATTGTAGCTTTATAAGAACAACCTAAATTGCCCAAATTGGACCTTAATTCTCACCCTAATGAGCTCTAATCGAAGCCTAACCCTGGCCCAACCCTTGTTGACCAATTCCTTTTCGCAAACCCTAACCCTAGGTGCGTTGATTGGCGGCGGATTTAGATCACCCCCGATTTTCTCGCCGATTTTTCCCCTTTGGACTCTATAGCTCGATTCGATCTCTAGAACCATCCATAGGCTCTATAAATAGAGGACTTCGACCTCTAGCGACCCTCATTTGATCATTTGGCCAGCGGCGTGGTCGATCGTGGCCGGACTTGGGTGAATTTTGGAGTTTTAGGAGCGTTTCAATTTAGGGTTCCGACGCGCATTTTCCATCTTACTTTCCCATCGATTAAGGTAGGTTTCTCTCAGGCTGAACCACTAATTGAATATACCAGCGTGTTCCTCTCTTTGTTCTCTTTCATTTGATGCTATTTCGCCTAATTTTCATTTACTATACCGTTTGTACTCATCATTTTAATCAAGGGTGTGTTGAAGTTTCATCATCTTCACTTTACCTCTGTTTAGGTTAGTATACCATGGACGAAATTTTAATTAAAGCATGTCATGTTATTCCCATTCGAGTGCTCTTTCCAATGATGCTAATTTGCCTAAATTCTGTTGAGTAGATTGATCGAAATCATCGTTTTAGTCAAGGTCTGTCGGGGTTCGCCGTCGGCAGATCTCTGTTTTAAAAATGGCCCTTCCAGTGACCGCATGGTGAAGAAACGGTCACGCGATAGACTATTTTCCTCTCCCCTAAATTTTTTCAAAAAGAAAAATTTTTTTTATTGAGGTGTCCTACCTCTACGACGCCTACATAAATATTCATTATTTTATTAATTTTGAGATATTAATGATGCCCCCTAGCAGTCTGACGCCTCTATTAGGCGCGTCCAACCTCCAAGACGTGTTCATGTTTTAAAAAAAAGGGAAGATAAAATAGCCTGGCGGTCTTCCTGAGACCGTCTGGTGTAGGTTGCGGTCTGCAGAAGACCATTTTTCTCCTATTGCCAGCGTTTAAGCCGACACGTTTGCTGCGTTTTAGGCAAGGTTTTGATAGTTCACACATAAAGCGAGCTAGAAGGGGGGAATGAATAGATCACTCCCAATTCAAAAAATTTGAAAACAAATTATGTAATCCTGAAACGCAATAGTGAAACTTTCCTAATCTGGCCATGGAGCAGATAGATAGACAGAAGCTTATCGAGAGACAAAGTTAAGATGAACCAATAAACGAACAGCTGACGTTCATGAGCCAAATCAAGAGAACAACCAAGCAATCCACACAGATGGAACAGAGAATTTTTAAGGTGGTTCGATTGCTATTCACAATCTGCATCCACCCCTTACTCTACCAGAGTAAGGCTTCCTTGCACTAAGCAGTTAAGAACCGCAGACTTAGTATGCTGACACCCGCTGCCCATACAGCTTGCCCTGAGGAACACTCTCCTCGCTCTTCTAAAGACCAGATGAATCACTGGAGGTCCAACCTCCCTTCCTTCGCAATCAGCAAAGGAAACCCCTTGAATTGCTCCAGCAACTCACGAACCAGAGGATCGTTCCTCTCTTCCTCCAAACACGATGGAGGGAAACCGGAGTACCTCTCCCTTCCTCCAAGCGAACTTAGAGGGTAACAGAATGGAATTTAAAAGGCAAAAAAACTCGAAGATGAAAAATAACAAAAATAATTGCCCAGACACAATAACAATGTAGCTTCCGTAGAAGTAGGCTTTCAAACTCAAGACCGGCGATGACTCGGGCTCTTCTCTCTCTGAACTGGTTCTCTCTTTTTGACTTTTCTCCTGGGCTTTTCTCTCGTCTTGAATGGGATGAATTTCAGCACTGGTAGTGGCCTCAGATGTTCTCTCTTTTTCTCTATTCGGCTCTACTCTCTCGCCTTCTTCTCCCAGCCTTCGATCCCTTTTTATAGGCAGACGATGGACGCGTGGGTACCACATTTCCCACCCAAACTTCCATGCAGATCTGATCCTTTAGAGGTTCCACATGTCAAAATCGTGACACTGTAGCAGTCCATGTGGTAGGATCATCTGGTCCGCTCCTTGCCTTGGATCACCTGCCATCGACATGGTACTTTAGATTCCACGTGAGGTAAGTTCACAAGTTGCTCGGTAGATACTCGACCATATGACTCACCTAGCAAAGACACAGTTATTAGGGTTAGCACTGACTTTACCTGTGCACAGACTTTAAACAGTGAAGTGCATAGCCCTTATATTCATAGAGCTAAAGTGTACACCGACTCATGCATGCGTATGGCAAAACATGCACAGACCTGATGCAAATATTGCACTGACCTTCTATATGCGCAGGCAAAATATGTGCTGACCTTAGCATGCATATGACAAAACTTGCGCCGATCTTCTATATGCGCAGGCATAGTTGTGTACCGACTTTAGTAAGACAAGGTGGATGTGCACCGATGTTCTATGCCGAACAGAGTGTGCACCAATTTTCTAACGAACAGACATGAAAGTGCACCGACCTCATATGCGATCTTCAAGATACGCATCGACCTTAGACAGGTAGCACACGCATGCACTGACCTATATGTAGTAGAGAAATGTTGCACTGACCTTATATGTGATCCTGCAATATTGCATCGTCCTGGGTTAATGCAAGGCAAAAGTTGCACCGACCTTCTTTATGCTAAATGCAGATATGCACGGAGCTTGTAAGTACAAGGTGAAAGCTGCACTGACCTTCCTTATGCTAAATGCAGATATGCACGGACCTTGTATGTACAAGGTGAAAGCTGCACTGACTTAATAAGCAATTGAACAAGGAATGCACTGACCATCTACACATGTAAGACAGGATATGCACTGACGTTGTATGCATATGGCTGAGATCTGCACCGACCTCTGTAGGTAGGATGCGAAATATGCATCGACCCTCTTTATGCTAAACTGAACACATTGACATTATATGAATGCTAAGGCAGAATGTGCTTAGGCTTGAAAGCAACAAACAATGACTTCATGCAGACACACTGACTCCAATGACTCAAGTGCACAAACTCTAATGCATAGACTCATGAAGGCTTCAGACATGATCTATTTGACTTAAGGTGTTTGATTTTTATGGTGTCTAACATTTGACTTATGGTGTTTGTAATCATCAAAACCACAGGGATACAATAGATTTATGTTGTCTTTTGCTCACTGATTAAGGCTTAAAACATTACAAAACATGATCATTTAGGTTATTGAAATTGTCAAGTTCAAATTTCTATCATTTTCTTATTTTTTCTAATGTTGAAGAAAATGAATAAATAAATGGTCAAATCATGGTCTAACTTGTAAAATCTTTGGTATTTACCTTCAATTGTTCCTCATAATTCTTCAAGTTTGATTTAGGGTCATGCCATTCTGGTGGTTTCGACCTACCGCTACACTCATTTTCCATGGATTTGCAAGCCTTTAACTCATGGGCATCGAATGCCTCTCCGTCGGATATTCCTTTCACCGGACGAGGTGTTCATGTTCCGAGGCCTCCGTAAGACTTCGCGAGCCGGGGATTCCCACTAGGATGCCGAGCAGGTTGTACCACCATGACCTGAACCTATTAAAAGTCAATTTTGGTAGAACAAGGCCTTGTCGAAGTTCTGCCAAAATTCGCTCATTTTTTTTTAAAAAAATCGGTTCTTCCTAGACCGCCAATTATGGGTTGCGGTCTTGACTAGACTGTCTTATTTTCTAAGCCATGTGGCCTTATTTTGATGCGTCTAGTTTCCCAGATGCCTTAATGTAAACGCGTCCGGTCCCTCAGACGCGTTCATTATTAGGACCAGCTCGATTGAACCGGTTCGGTCTAACTCCTATTGGAAGTAGTCTCCCTGTGAGCGTCTCTTTCTAGTGGCGGTCCATGGCCGACCGTTTCATCTCCCAGCAACCCGAATTTCCCTATTTTCTGTGATTTTGTGTGTCATCCCAACCCAGTCTCTTATGGCTGTCCTACCTCGAATTTTGGCCTCTCTTTAGGTCAATTATGGGAAATCATAGTTCCATAAGCCCTATTTTGCGTCATTTTGTTAAAGTGACTCATTCCTTTGATTATGGGCTTATTATTAAACTTCCTCAGGAAATCTATACTCCTACATGGAAATGCCTTGATTACATGGTTTAACCATGGAACTCTTGGCCATTTATATAAGTGAAAGTCTAGATTGGGATCTATGATCGAACCCCTTCAGTGCCAATGCATCATAAGGGCCCGGTCTGGTCCTAGGAGGAGCGCTCGAAAGTACATGTGCCCTGGGGAGTTTGTAATGACAAGGTGTGGCATTGCACTGCAGTATATGACTAGCATGATTAGTCTACAACATTCTACTTCACTCAACTACATGAAATTTCTTGCGTGACATGACGTGCGTGCTTGACATGGCCAATTCACATGTAAACTTTACTTGAACCCTCGTGAAAAATTCGTGTTATACTTGCACTTATTCTTAATTGCCATCTATCTTTTCCTTCTCTTTTCTATCATTTATCGCATGTTTATATGTTTATTATGATTCTTTTATCGCATTACCATACATGATGAAATGATTAATCACTTAAACTATGCCTGATGATAGAGATAGAAAATCCTACTGAGCTTTCCCTTACTTAGTTTTCCTTACATTTTTAGGTAGCTCGGATGAGGAGACTCAAACTGATGGGCTCGGGAAAGAGTGATGGCAGGAGCGAGCCAGTTAGCGTCGGTCGTGTCCTTCTTTAGAGTCGTTGTAGTTACTTCAATAGTGGAAGTCTTGAGTCATAGTAGGACTTATGTTCTTATTCTCTTTTTCGTTGTGTCTGTTGATGTAAGTGTTAGTAAAGTCCACAAGATGTCAGTTGTAATAAGTACACTTCTTCTTTATTATCAATAAAGTTTTTATTATTTGCATTTTAATTATTGGCCTTGGCGTATGGTCTCTTGTGGCAATGTATGCTCTGATTGACATGAATGTTATAATGGCTGCATTCTGATTTTCCGCATCGGGGCGTGACAGGCAGGCTGTCCTACCTCATTTTGAATAGAGATAGCAAGGATACCTCATGACATAGCTTGATACGTGTAGCGGAAAGTTAGATAGAAGGGGGGGATGAATAGATCACTCCCAAAAACAATACAACACAGACCTGAATACTCAACCCCTCAAATTGCAATGAAAAGGATTTCGAAGATAGGCAACAAAGATGACAGGTGTAAGAAATGAGATCGAGAAAGCCGCCGACAATGAAGCAATGTGACAAGTTGATGGAGAGCAACACAACGTAAACCGCCAAACCACAGAAGAGACTGGGAATTTTTTAGGTGGTTCGATTGCTGTCCGCAATCTACGTCCACCGCTTACTCAAGAGAGTAAGGTTTCCTTGCAATATAGAGTCACACACAGCAGACACAGTCTGCAACAATCGCTGCCAAACAGCTTGCCCTGAGGAACAATCTCCTCAGTCTTCTGATCAACCAGAAGAGAACACTGGAGAACCAATCTCCCTTCCTTTGCACATAGCAAAGGGGACCCTGTGCAGTTACTCCCAAGCAACTCACACAACCAGAGGATCGAACCTCTCTTCCTCCAAGACAATGGAGGGAACTGGAGAACCTCTCCCTTCCTCCGAACAGTGGAGGGTAACAATATGGAATGAAGATAAAGAAAAACTTGAAAACAAAATAATCGATGAACGATAATCTTCTCTAGAAACCAAAAGTAATATAGCTTCCGTAGAAGCAGATCTTCACGATCACAAACACTTCTCTCTCTCAGAAATTTTTCCTCTCAGCTCTAGATGGAGTAGGCTTTCTCTGGTTTTCTCTGCTCTCACTCTACTCTTCTTTTTCACTGTTCCATCCTCTTTCGAACCCTTTTCCACAACATATATATATATATAGCTGATCTAGAACCTTAGGCGTGTGGATACCACATTTCCCGCCTAAAGATGTTGGGGTACGTGTGAAAATGTTCTGGACGTCTATCTACCTCGGATCACGTGCCATATTTCTAGTGAATGCATAGACAAATTGTCAGAGAAGAAATGAATATTTTTCATACATTTAGCATAATTCGTATTGGTGTATAGAGTAAAGAGCTAGAAATTGCACTGAATCAAAAGAGTAAGCATCGGCTAAGACGGGCATGACAAGCACCGACCTGGAATGAATCAGAAGATGCACAAATATACGTTAGCTGTCTACAGAACTTGCACCGAGTCTAATAAGACATGAAACATGAACTGCACTGACTTCGTTGCTATAGAGAAGTGTATAGGCCTGACTATGCACCGAACATGAATTTGTTTTAAGCAAGGCATGCACCGTGTGGTGTTCCAATGCCTTTGACTAACCACAAGATGCATGGACTTCATGTTATTCAGAAGATAAAAGTATGCACTAAGTCGGGATATGCAGTCCAGGCAGGAGCTGCACCAAGATGGCAAGAGGAAGTACAAGACAAGGCTTGCACCGAGACGGGATATGCACTGAGATGAAGGAACGACCAGCTTGACCAATGCATTCAGGTCAAGAATTGCACTGATTCAAAAAATTTCAGTGACCTCAAGAGGTGAGATGCAGAGACAGAGTATGCACGGACCTTAATGCTCACGACCTAGAGAAATGCACAAGGACAACATATGAATAGCAAAACCTGTGCATGACCAAGGACTTGCACCGAGGCAAGTACTTTATGTGAAAGATGCAGAACTAGCACTGACTCAATATGCATTAAGCAAAAGAGTGAATAATATGTAATGCACGGACCTAAATGATGCTATTAGCACATACCCCCTCCATGCTTAGAAACAAATAAATGCGTCGTAAAAGAACAAATTGATCTAGAGATAAAAATAAATTGATTTATAGTGTGAGACATCATCAAAACCGTAGGGATGCAACAATCTCCCCCTTTTTGATGATGGCAACACTATGAATCAAGCAATATTAGAGCATTAAAAATAGACAAGAGCAAGCAAATCATGCAGACAAGCCAAACACAACTTCTGAGACTCTTCTCTCTCCAAAACCACTCCCCCACAACTCACTCTCAGAAGACCTGTTCACAGTAGCAAGACCTCTCTCAGATATTACATGACCTCTCTCCCCCTTTGACATCATCAAAAGGAAATGAAAGACATATGAAATTGCTAGAGACATGAGGAAGAAGTACAGTGACTTCTTAGTGTAGAAAGACTCATGAGCATATCTTAAGAGAATAAGTGAGGTGCTAAACTCAAGTGAAGATTCTTGAACTCCGGTAAACAATAGAGAATTAGAATGAGAGGAAAGTTTATCCACATACATGGTGTATGATGTAGAGATGGAATGAGCAAGTATGGCAAGACATTGCTGAACAAACAACAATCCTCAGTAGACAATAAGAGACAAAATCAGAGAAGGTGTTCTCATGGTATTGAGGACAAGCAATCCAGTAAATTGCATAAAGACAAGGGATTTTATGATGATTTTCAAGAAGACCAATGAGTAAGTTGGTAAATCACACTTTTGACATTAGAGAGACACCTTGATCAGAGGCCTGAATCCCCAGTTACTCAATGTGAGTACCTCATTACCTCTCCTTTTTGAAGAACAGAGTCAGTAACTGTGGCTTTTGACATGAGGAAAAACCTTGATCAGAGGCCAGAGTCCCCAGTTACTCACCACCTTGTCACCATTGCTCTGTGATGATCAGAAATATTAAGGTCATTTTGCAAAAAAAAAATTTTAAACATTTGACACCTCATGACATAGGAATTACTTCACTTCATTGATGAAGCTCCCAGTTTCTCTGTGGTCAAACCATAGACCTTTATTCATTTAGTTGATCCCTTATGTTGTGGAGATGGAATGATTGAAGACAATACCAGAAGGACTGTTTCTTTGAAGTGAGTCTTGAAGTCTAGATTTCAAGTTGTTCTGGACAGATATCAAGACATACAGGTTTTAGCCTGAACCAGAATCATTGACAATGTAGGAAGATATACTTTGAACACTTAATCCAAATATCTGATGGACTACCAGAGGGAAGATTCTAGCTGGACTTTAGTAACACGGACTTGTAGACTTAAGAGATGAGTGAGATTCTACTGTCTGAGAGAGAACCGCACTCATTCAGTCATGAGAACCAGCAATGCCACACATCTGGTAAGTCTTTTGAATCAGTCAAAATCCCTACCTATCCAGCTCCCCCTTAAACGAAACACTAAAGAAAACTAACCATCAGACACACAGAACTCCCCCTCGTAATAAGGATAGACTTCTCACACAGCCTCTTGCCAAGATAGAACAATTCAATATCAGGAGATTAGCAATTAAGATAATTTGAATAAGCCTAATTCTCTCCTTAATGTGGTGAATTTGTCATTGTCTAGAGGCTTGGTGAAGATATCAGCAATTTGATCAGCAGTGCCTACGCGAATCAGTTCAAAGTTGCTCTTAGAAACCTCATCTCTTATGAAATGATGCCTTATTTCTATGTGTTTGGTGCGGGAATGCAAAACAAGATTCTTGGCTAGGTTGATGGCACTGGTATTATCACAATAAATAGGTATGCACCCCAGGTCTACTTGATAGTCCAGAAGCTGGTGTTTAATCCAAATGACTTGTGTACTACAACTCCCTGCAGCCATATATTCAGCCTCTGTAGTGGAGAGGGCCACAGAATGTTGTTTCTTAGAACTCCAAGACACTAAACACCCACTTAGAAATTCACAGTGACCACTAGTGCTTTTCCTATCTAGTTTACACCCGGCATAATCTGCATCTGTGTATGCAACTAAATCAAGTGTATGTGATGCAGGAAACCATAAACCAAGAGTGTGTGTAGCAGACAGATATCTGAAAATTCTTTTCACTGTAGCTAAATGCGATTCAGTGGGTCTACATTGATACCTTGCATACATTCCTACACTAAACTGTATATCAGGTCTTCAGGCTGTCAAATAAAGTAGAGATCCAATCATACCTCGATAGAGCTTGGCATCTACTTCTTTACCTGTCTCATCTGCATCCAGTGAGGTATTGGTACCCATTGGTGTTGTAATGTGCTTCAAGTTGTTCATGCCAAACCTCTTGAGAAGTTCCAATGTGTACTTGGTCTGGTTGATGAAGCATCCATCCTCTAACTGTTGTACCTGCAAGCCAAGGAAATACTTTAGTTCACCTATTAAACTCATTTCAAATTAAGCAGACATCATTTTAGAAAATTCATTACATAGTTCAGAGCTAGTTGACCCAAACGCAATATCATCTACATATACCTGAACTATGATGATGTCTTTATTTGTACCCTTGGAAAATAAAGTTTGATCTACCTTACCTCTCTAGTAGCCTTTGCTGATCAGAAATCCTGTCAGTCTTTCATACCATGCTCGAGGAGCCTGCTTTAGACCAAACAGGGCTTTGTTTAACCTGAAAACTTGGTTAGGTTGGGGAGAAAACTGAAATCCGGGGGGTTGTTCAACAAAAACCTCTTCCTTGATAACTCCATTTAAAAAGGCACGTTTCACATCCATTTGTTGGAGTTTTATATTCTTGGAACATGCAAATGCTAACAATATTCTTATTGCTTCCATCCTAGCAACAGTTGCATAGGACTCATCGAAATCAACTCCGAATTCCTGACAGTAGCCCTTGGCTACAAGTCTGGCTTTATTTCTAGAAATGATTCCATCTTCATTCATTTTATTTATAAACACCCACTTAGTTCCTATGACATTAGAAATTTCTGGTCTTGGGACTAACTCCCAGACATTATTTCTTTCGAACTGTCCTAACTCCTCACACATAGCATTAACCCAAGTTTGATCAGCTAAGGCCTCTTCTACTGATTTGGGTTCAATTTGTGAGACCAAAGTAATTAGGTCTTGGTTATTAACATTCCTAAAGTGAGACCTAGTTCTAAGAGGATCTTCAAGGTTGCCTAGGATGTTATCTGTTGGGTGATCTTTAAGATATCTAACATTTATTGAAGACTCACCTGTTTCAGCTGGCCCTTCCTGGTTGGGAGGATTTGATGTTTCATTCGGCTGAGCCTTCTCTTCTTCTTTGTCTTCTAGGAATTCCCCATCGTGCTTGGAATCCCTGTCAGTATCTTCAATGTTAGTAGCACCTTTTGCTTCACCAAAAATGATGTGTGGAGACTCTTCAACTTTCTGATCAGTTATGTTAAAGACCCTATATGCTCTTGACACTTCAGAGTATCCTAAAAATATTCCAGGACAGCTTTTAGCATCAAACTTATCTAAGTCTTTCTTGTCATTATTATGGATAAAGCATTTAGCTCCAAAAATCCTGAAATGAGCCAAGTTTGGTTTCTTACCTTTCAATAGCTCATAGGGGGTTTTCTTGTGAATTGGTCTTACCATGGCCCTGTTGATTGTATAAGTTGCTGTATTGGCCGCCTCTACCCAAAACATTCTTGGTAGTTGACTCTCAATCAGCATGGTTCGAGCCATCTCCACAATAGTTCTATTTATTCTCTCCATAATTCCATTCTGCTCCGGTGTCATGGGAGAAGAGAACTTGTGTGTTAGTCCCTCTCTTTCACAAAGATCATAAAACATGGACTTTTCAAATTCACCTCCATGATCAGATTGAATTGAACAGATCTTATGTTTTCCTTCTTATTTGACCTTATTGAAAAATTGTTTAAACTTTTGAAAAGCATCATTTTTACTGGCTAAGAAAAAGATCCATGAAAATCTAGAGTGGTCATCAATGATCACATAACCAAACCTACTTCCATTAAGACTCTGAGTTCTAGTAGGACCAAAGAGGTCCATATGGAGAAGTTCCATTGGTCTAGAGGACAATGGCTCAGATCTTAGCTTGAAGGACTTTCTGGTCTGTTTGCCTAGAGTACAGGCATCACAGATTTTTGAAATAGAATTAAACTTGATTTTAGGCATGCCTATAACTAAATCATGCTTGATCGATTTATTCAAAGTAGAAACACTAGCATGGCCTAAACGTCTATGCCAATTAAAAGCATCACCTTCAGAATTAGCAGATAAGCAGAGATTAGATTCAGACTCAACATCTAAGTCTACCATGTAGACATTATTGGTCCTGTTGGCTACAAATTTAACCACACCAGAATTTATTTCAAAAATTTTGCATGAGTTATTGTCAAACATAACCCTGTGACCCTTGTCACATAACTGACTAATGCTATTCAGATTGTGTTGAAGACCTTCCACAAGTAAAACTTTCTCAATAGAGTTTGTGGAAGACTTACCAACTGTGCCAACCCCAATGATCTTACCTCTGTTCTTTCCTCCAAATTTGACCAGACCCCCTACCTTCATTTCTAACTTGCTGAACTTGGATCGGTCTCCTGTCATGTGCCTGGAGCAGCCACTGTCGAGGTACCATTTGTTGTTCTCAGCTGCCAGGCAAACCTACACAAACGAAATCAAGCAAAGTGGTTTGGAACCCAAGATGAGTTGGGTCCAAAGACATCATTCAAATCTTTAAGCAGATGTATAGGAATCCAGAATTATTTCAACTTGGTTTTCTCTTGCACCTTAATTTCGGGTATGTTGAAGTTGTGAGCAGAGTTATGTCCAGCTGGTCTGGAGAAATGAAATCTATTCCAGTTGTTAGGCTTCTCATCCCTGGGATATCCCCTGTGCACTTGTTGATTAACAAGTTTTTGAGGGTGAGTGTTGTTTCTCCAATAACTCCTGTTCGGACCCATTCGTTTATAGTAGTTCCAGCTTTTATTCTGATTCATTTGCTTGGTCCAGTTACCACTTATGTTCTGGTGAGTGGGCTTAGTGAAGTTCTTCACTAAATTCATTCCTATTTTAGATGGTCGTCCAGCATTGTTTGTTAAATTTTCTTTTGGACGCTGAACACTTTGACTGCTATTTGAGTTGGATGGTGTGTCCAGCTTCTCTTTTCCCTTCTCTGGGCAGAAGGTAGTGGTCTTGAACTGAAAGGGTCTCTTGTTAGTTGGGTCATAGCCTAAACCCTCCTTATTGAAATTAACCCTTGTTCCTAGTATAGAATCCAGATTTGTTTTTCCTTGAACAAAATTTTCTAACACCTTCTGTTTGTCTTCCAACTCTCTTTGCAGAGACTCAGAGTTTTTTAAAAGTTCAGTGTTCACTTTCTTAACAGCTTCATATTTCTCTGTGATCACACTATTTCATTTAGACTTTCTCCAATTTTGATCTTGAGTTCGTTGAGTAGTGTGTGAATTTCCTGGTTTTCTAATTTGTGCTTTTCATTTTCCTTTTTCAGAGAAGTCATTTCTTCTAATTCTTCTTTTAATGTCTGATTTTCCTTACTGATTTGCGTTAGTTCTTCAATATTGGTATTGAATTTTCTCTTCAGAACCCTATGCTCTTTACTGAGTGAACTGAACTTGTCTAACAGTTCAGCATAGGCATCTTCCCAGTCATCAATAGAACAATTCTCAAAGACATTTGTTACCTCCTCTTCGATGTTCGCCATCAGGCAAATTCCTTCTTCATCCTCCTCTGAGGAATTGGCTTCCGGATCTTCTTCCTCATCGCTCCACGTGCAGACCATTGCCTGTGGCTTCTTCTTCTGCACATTTGAGCTGTTCTTCTGAAAGTTGGGACCCTTCTTATGAAGATCAGGGCAGTCCCCTTTCATGTGTCCAGGTTTCCTGCAATGAAAACATGTAATTCTCTTAGTACTCCTATCTTTATCATTGCTGGAATCAAAGTTCTTACTAGAAGGGTGTGACTTCTTCCTCCTAAAAGTCTTTCCCTTAGACCTTAAGAATTTTCTGAATTGTTGAGTGAGCATTGCTTGCTCCTCCTGGTCGAGATCTGACAATCCGTCGGACTCGCAACTGCTACTCCCGCTGCTGCTACTTCCTTTGCTGCGGGACGCCTTGAGGGCAATATTCTTGCCCTTCCTGTCACTTCCTTCACCATTCCTTTTAAAATTGATCTCGTACGTCATAAGGGATCCTATAAGTTCGGTGACTGTCATAGTCGTCAGATCCCTTGACTATTCTATCACAATGGCCTTAGTGTGCCATGTAGGGGTTAGAGATCTAAGTATCTTCTTGACTATATCTCCCTCAGCCATCTCTTTCCCAAGCCCCTTAAGACTATTTGTGATTAGAGACAATCTGGCATACATCTCAGTTATGGTCTCCTCTGATTTCATCTTAAACATCTCTTATTCAGAGGTGAAGAGATTTACCTTCGTTGCTTTCACTTGAGCTGTACCTTCGTAGATTAATTCCAGCTCATCCCACATTTTCTTGGCCGTGTTATATGCTGAGATGTAGGCGTATTTGTCTGGGTGTACAGCACATTGAATGATGTTCAGGGCCGTCCAGTTGAGTGACGATAGCTTGACATGATCATATGTCCATGCGTCCTCGTTCGGTGGCAGATCATATGGCTCTGTAGTGATCACCCTCCACAGCTTGTGGCTCTGTGCCCTGATGAATACCTCCATCCTATTTTTCCAGAAGAGATAATTGTTACCATCAAAGAACGGAGGGCGGCTGATAGATTGTCCCTCAGCCATGAAGCTTCGAGGACCATTAGGATTACTCTGACTGTTGGCCCACATGTTGAAAACCTGCTCTGATACCAATTGATATGTGTAGCGGAAAGTGAGATAGAAGGGGGGGATGAATAGATCACTCCCAAAAACAATACAACACAGACCCGAATACTCAACCCCTCAAATTGCAATGAAAAGGATTTCGGAGACAGCCAACAAAGATGACCGGTGTAAGAAATGAGATCGAGAAAGCCGCCCACAATGAAGCAATGTGACAAGTAGATGGAGAGCAACACAACGTAAACCGATAAACCACCGAAGAGACTGGGAATTTTTTAGGTGGTTCGATTGTTGTCCGCAATCTACGTCCACCCCTTACTCAAGAGAGTAAGGTTTCCTTGCAATATAGAGTCACACACAGCAGACTCAGTCTGCAACAACCACTGCCAAACAGCTTGCCCTGAGGAACAGCCTCCTCAGTCTTCTGATCAACCAGAAGAGAACACTGGAGAACCAATCTCCATTCCTTTGCATGTAGCAAAGGGGACCCTGTGCAGTTACTCCCAAGCAACTCACACAACCAGAGGATCGAACCTCTCTTCCTCCAAGACAATGGAGGGAACTGGAGAACCTCTCCCTTCCTCCGAATAGTGGAGGGTAACAATATGGAATGAAGATAAAGAAAAACTTGAAAACAAAATAATCGATGAACGATAATCTTCTCTAGAAACCAAAAGTAATATAGCTTCCGTAGAAGCAGATCTTCACGATCACAAACACTTCTCTCTCTCAGAAATTTTTCCTCTCAGCTCTGGATGGAGTAGGCTTTCTCTGGTTTTCTCTGCTCTCACTCTGCTCTTCTTTTTCACTGTTCCATCCTCTTTCGAACCCTTTTCCATAACATATATATATATCTGATCTAGAACCTTAGGCGTGTGGATACCACATTTCTCACCTAAAGATGTTGGGGTAAGTGTGAGAATGTTCTGGATGTCTATCTACCTCGGATCATGTGCCTTATTTCTGGTGAATGCACAGACAAATTGTCAGAGAAGAAATGAATATTTTTCATACATTTAGCACAATTCGTATTGGTGTATAGAGTAAAGAGCCAGAAACTGCACTCAATCAAAAGAGTAAGCATCGGCTAAGACGGGCATGACAAGCACCGACCTGGAATGAATCAGAAGATGCACAAATCTACGTTAGCTGTCTATAGGACTGGCACCGATTCTAATAAGACATGAAATAGGAACTGCACTGACTTTGTTCCTACAGAGAAGTGTATAGGCCTGACTATGCACCGAACATGAATTTGTTTTAAGAAAGGCATGCACCGTGTAGTGTTCCAATGCCTTTGACTAGCCACAAGATGCATGGACTTCATGTTATTCAGAAGATAAAAGTATGCATCGAGTCGGGATATGCAGTCTAGGCAGGAGCTGCACCAAGATGGCAAGAGGAAGTACAAGACAAGGCTTGCACCGAGATGGGATATGCACTGAGATGAAGGAACGACCAGCCTGACCAATGCATTCAGGTCAAGAATTACACCGATTCAAAAAATTTCAGCGACCTCAAGAGGTGAGATGCAGAGACAGAGTATGCACGGACCTTAATGCTCACGACCTAGAGAAATGCACAAGGACAACATATGAATAGCAAAACATGTGCATGACCAAGGACTTGCACCGAGGCAAGTACTATATGTGAAAGATGTAGAACTAGCACGGACTCAATATGCATTAAGCAAAAGAGCGAATAATATGTAATGCACGGACCTAACTGATGCTATTAGCACATACCCCCTCCATGCTTAGAAACAAATAAATGCGCCGTAAAAGAACAAATTGATCTTGAGATAAAAACAAATTGATTTATAGTGTGAGACATCATCAAAACCGTAGGGATGCAACATAGCTTACTTCATTTTATTGATGAAGGAACCAGTTTCTCAGTAACCCAAGCCATTGCTCTACCTTGAGCATTTATACACAATTTTGATGAGGTGCTGCCCTCGGAATTTTTCAGATAGTTTCATGTTTAAGAACAATACTTAATCTAAGTTTCTCAACCAAGGTTGCATTAACCTTAAATTTCCAGATCTTAGAAGATTGCACAGGACACAACATGTGTGAATTGGTTGAGACCTATTAAATTCTGAATACAGTCCTTTTCATGAGGGTCAATTTTCTAAACTCTTAGATTCATTAAGCTCAAACCAACAGTTTTATTTATGGGACATCATATGGTCTTATAAGAGAAGATTCCTTTGTGAGATATGCTTAAACTAATGAATTTTATGAATCAGATTAGAAATCATCTAAAAATTCAGATGTATAAGCAAGATTGAAGTGGCAGACAGTAAAGTTTAGCAAGTGGCAATAGGTTCAGAAATTTCATAGCAATGAACAGATAACTGCTCTTGGATGAGCAGTTGCATGGTGACATCAGAAAATAACAAACTGAGCAGATGACATATTTTTAGAAATTCAGAATGAAGTAATTTGAAATAGTTTTCTTGAAGAGTGAATCATGAAATTCAATGAAGTTCAAGAAGTATAGAATTCAGATGAAACTATGAAGATTTCACAGACAAGTCGACTTGACCTGAAAGAGGAGTCGACTTTGAGATTCTCAAAGGGAAGCTTGAGGTCTAAAAATGCAATACTCCCCCTAAATATGTGCCAGAGCTAGCAAACACAAACATCCAATGATGTAGCAGACATGTAATAGGTGAATGAGTTTTTCACAGGAGAGCAGAGTTGTATGATTTGAAGGATTTGAACTACCAGGTCAATGCAACAAGATCATGCAAACACAATCGACTCACTCATTTTAGACAAAGTATTTTTCAGATGACAAGGACAAATTTATTTTAATGTGGAGCAAACATTTAACATGCACAGGATATATGCACAATCCAACTCCCTCTCAGAACATGTATGCATTTCAAATAATCTTTTTGAACTTTTTGACTTAACTCATATGTAGATAAATGTTCAGCAACTATGTGTATGAAAACACTCATGTGAATGCAATGACTCCCCCTATCTAGATGCACTCTATACATGAAAAATATGCCAATCAATTGAGACTTTTACTCCCCCTATGTGAGTGAATTGATGAATCAATTCTGACAAGAAGACCATGTAGAGAATCATTGAATTATGCCCATGAACATTTAGACTACTCTATGTGCAATTTTTATCCATGGTACAGGGTGGAGGACTTGGGTCTAAAGACCACCTCACACATGGTTAGAGCTTTCAGGCAGACCTTTTCTACCCTTTGGCAATATACAATTTGATATACCATTTAGATCAAACATGAATGTGCATACTAAATGCAATGCAGTTTTTCAAATTTACTCATGGCATGGCAAGTTATGTATGTAGATGTAAGAATGTGTGCATGATCAGACTGGCATGCTTTGAGAAGCCTATGAATATAATGCACAAGACATATGCAATCAACTCTCAACTTAATGTATGCTCAAATGACTGAACATATACATTGAGAGACTCGTGAAAAATAATGCAAAGGTCAAATGTAGATGTAAATATGTATGCACTGGATTTTTACTGACAGATAAAGCATGATATGTAGCTATCTAAAGGAGTTATTGAAAGCTCAAATATCTGAACCAATAAAATGTAGAAATGGGGTTTTACCAACGATGGGTACTTGGCTTATTGAACCCCTCTCTATTTCTTGGTCCCAAGGCACACCTACAAAATAATTCTTCATTTTTCATTTTTAGGTACCCAAGTCTTCTTGGGTCCTGAAGTGTTAGCAGCATCTCTGAAGGATGCTCTCCACAACCTTTGGGCCTTCAAATCATCAAACTTCATTAAATGGCAAGCAGTCATAGAATGCCCAATCTGACCACAATAATGACATGGGGCATAAGGCTTTTTGTTCTTTTTATGCATATTAGCATGAGCACGGAATTTATATGCATGAACATGAACATTTCTATTTTTAACATGAACATTTTGTCTTTTGTGATCGGCTAACCAGCAGTCGGAGCCTCGGTGACCTGGTTTCCCACACTCATAACATGTAAAAGAACTATTGTTTATGACAGTTTTATTCATGACCCATGCATTTCTATTCACAGCGAATCTAACAGGTTTTGAATTGAATTTTCATTCCTTGGCATGCCAACATTGAGTAGCAATGTGGCCTATTTTGCCATAACAAAAACAATGAATTTTCTTTTTCTGAAATGCAAGATTTCTAAGATGAGATTTCCTAGCATGCATTGTATAAGCATTCAGATCACCTTGTTCCATCAATCTACACTCATGCATTAAATGACCAATCTTATGACAGTAATGACATGACATTTCCTTTTTGTATGCATGTCTGTGTGTGTTCAAGTTGTGTACATCATGCACAGTTCTAGTATGAGAGTTTCTTGGCTTTTTCTGTAAGTGATCATTCTTTATCACTCTTTCAGTTTGTTTCTGAATTCTCTAGAGAGTGGGCTGTTTAACCTTTGAGGTGGTGACTACATTGGATGCTTTAACAAAAGATGCCTTCAATTTATTTTCAACAGATTTTTTATTAACCGGATTGTAGCCCAACCCCTCTTTTCTGAAATTAACCTTTGTTCCCAATAGTTTGTCCAAATTTTCTTGGCCACTAACAAATTTTGACAATGAATTTTTCAAGTCTTCAATCTCATTTTCTAAAGAGGCAATCAACAATTCGGAGTTTAGGGTCTCCTCTTCAAATTCTGCAATTCTAATTCTTAGAGCTTCATTTACGGATTTGTAGTCTTCAATTTGTTTCTCCAAATTTTGATATTTTTCAAGTTCATCTGTACAAACAGATTTCCCTTTCTCCAAGACAAGTAGTCTCTCTGTCATAGTAGTGTTCAACTGCTTTAACTTCTCATCCCCTTTTATCAAATCAGCATTTTGAATTAATTCATCAATTAAGGACTGATCAATAGAATTGACTCCTTGTTTCTGTTCAATTCTAGCCTTTTCAAGGTTCTTCTGCAGTTCCACGTTAACCACTTTATTGGCCTCAAGTTTTTCAGATATTAAATTATTTTCCTCTTGAAGTCTTTTGAATTCTTCTTCATTATCTTCAATCTGCTTTCTATGAATTTCATTTTGAGACTTCACTTCATTCAATTCTGACTTAATACTTCCTCAAGCTTCCAATAGTTTTCTCAGACAAGTATTTTCATTTTTCAAAGATTCTACATCCTCATTCTATAAGCACGTGTTTATGCCAATATTCAGTTTCTTTTTCAATTTTTTGTTTTTTGTTTTTATTTTCTGATATCTTTCAGACAATTCTTCATGCAAGATAAACAACTCATCAAATGAAATCTCTTCACCATCTGAATTTACCTGAGATGATGAATCATCATTTAGATCACTGCTGTGATCACTTCGGTTGGCCATCATTCTTGTTCCTCCTTTTTCTAGTGAATGGCCATGCATTTATCCCACATATCTTTGGCAGTGTTACAGTCAGAGAAGCATGGAAATATATCAGCATCAATTGTGGCTTTCATTAACTTAAATGCTCTAGAATTATCAATGTCTTTAGATCTATGATCTTCAGTCCACTTAGATTTATCTTTAGGTAATTTGTGTGGACCATGCGAAATGAACTTGCACAAATCAGGATCAATTGATCTAACAAACCTGCGCATTCTGCGAAGCCAGGAATCAAAATTAGAGCCAATAGAAATCAGTGGATGAGCCATTGAAACAAATAAAAATCAATTCAAAACAATAGACTAAGAGCGATAATCCAAAGCCAAAAATAGTACCTAAAAATAGCAGGATCCTCTGCAGATCGTTGGATCTGATGAATCAGAGACCGCTCTGATACCAATTGTTGGGTTGCAGGAACAAGATCTAGAGGGGGGTGAATAGATCTCTCTATTCAAAACTATGTGGAATTAAAACTAATATGGTTCAATTAAAACTAACGCTCTACTTTAGTCCACATAATCAAACTGAAAGGAAGATCGCAAAGCTCTCACAGAATGGATGCTTCAATTAGAACAGATGTCGAACATAATGCACTCAAACCAAAACAAAATGTACTAAAGGATGAGTTGCGAAGCTCACACACTTAAACTCACACCTTATGTAAAACTACTCTCGCACACTAAGCATGTAAAAACAAATGGACTGCTCAAAGGATGAGAGAGAGATGAGCCTAACAAACATCTAGCGTAGAATCAGATGCGCAAGCAAGCCACAGAACACCAAGAGTTTTTAGGTGGTTCGGCCAGACACCCAATTTGCCTACATCCACCCCTCACTAAAACTAGAGTGAGGTTTTCTACTGACTCACAGGTTGAATCACTGAGCCTCACAGCTTGCTGCGTAGAGGAACAAATCCTCATACCGCTGAGCAACACAGCTTGCTTCCGAGGAACAAATCCTCAAACATCTGCTGAGCAACACAGCTTGCTGTAAGAACATGAAAGAATGAAAATAGAGACAAGAAAAACAACAACAAAATCAGGAAAGAAATGTAGCTCATAAAGAGTGATATGGCTTGGATCTGATCCAGAGGCCACACATGAACAGGTCTTCAGATCTCTGGCTGCACACAAGTTTCTTTTCTCATGAGCTCCCTCTTTCTCTTTTTCTTCTTCTTCTTCTCACGAATTCATCTCTTCCAGATCTACTCTCTCTCTTCTTCTTCAGCTCTCTTTTCTTTTCTCTTCAGATCTCTCTTCTTCTTTTCTTCTCACGAGCTCTCTGTTCTTTCTTCTCTGCTCTAGCACTCTCTTTTCTTCTGCTCTCAGCTCGACGGCTCTTTTTCTCACTCCCCTCTTACTTCTCTTTCTTTTTTCCTTCAGTTCACTACTCTCCGGCTCTCCACACCCTTTTCTTCTTCAATCACTATTTCTTTGAGTCTTCACGCAAGATGCCGTTTATCCAGTGAGAATGAGTCTTGTGGTCCCCACAAGATTCCCTTGGCGTGTGGAGGGAACACTCCCGCCAAAAGAGTGATTCTCGAATGTACAATCGAGAGTCCACGTGTTAGATGAAACGAGCAGGGTTAATCCACGTGGCAGATCACTTTATTGGACTATCCACCTTGGATCACGTGCCAGACAAGTTGATTCTTCGAACTGTGTGACCAATTCAAACTTTGAATGTTTCTGCTCTTCAGGTGTTCGACCAAGTTGTAGAGGTAGTTTGATGATTTCACTTTCGTGTTCCTACCAAACACAATTTGGAATTTCATCATGCACCTTGTCATCATATAGATCATGAAATATTGAGAGAAAGGCCAAATGGATGTAGATTTATGCAAGTTTATAAAGATAAACAAAATATAGCTAAAACCATCAAAATTAGATAGCCATATAACAGACAGCATGAACTAATGCAGATGCATTGATGCATACGCCAAGTGCATCGACCTGACCATCTAAAGAAATGATCGGATGCAACGTAATAGCAATAATAGTGTAGCACCCCGGATTAAACTATAGAGAATAAAACTTCCTTACATAAATAAAATCCCTAAATAAGTAGGCCCGAAGGGGAATGCTTAAAGCCATGGTTTCCTAAACAAATAAAAATACAAGAAAAAAAAGCCAAAAGAAATACTTAAGGCCATGATCCTTTAAACTCCATACACCTTTAAGGGGCTTTAACCATTAGCTGAAATAAAGTCTTTAATGGGCTTTACAGTATACACACATATATATATAATGGGTTTAAGGACATATGAATATGCATATGTATACACACACACACACACACACACACACACACATATATATATATATATATATATATATATATATATATATATATATATATATATATATATATATACTTAACTATACTCTTGAAACATAACATGCTTGGGCCTTTTTTTTTGGAGTTTAGGAGAAAGAGGCATCAAATTAGTAAATGGGCTTCAATAATCTAAGAATGGGCCTTAAGGGCTAGTATGTATTCATATATCTATATTCTTAAGACTAGAGATACATGGGCTAGAAAAGCCTTAAAACATCCCTAATGGGCCTCCCAAATAAAACCAACCCAATTGCAAAGGAAAGTTTTAACACTTTCAAATGGGCCCAAAACTACATGATTAACCCATATACATTAAAAGCCTTGAACCCACTATTGTACCCGGACTATTTCCCAGCAAAATAACAAGAAATACGGGTTTGGGCATTTCCCCGAACACCTTCAAGGCATGGTCTATCTAGCCCTTTCTACAACCCTATGGGTCCCTAAAAGGGCCCTGACCAGCTTGCCGTGACATGCGGCGACATAAGCAACTATCCGTGGTCAACCCCGGTCACTCACATACGGGCTTTGCCCGTATCCTACATGGCCTCCCGGGGCCACCCGGGGGTGCCCCGACGTTAGGCCACGCCACGTGGCACCTAGTGAAAAGGCCGAGGGCCCACCCCGAGACACTTCTTTCAACCCTCCAAGGTCAAAGGGAGACCTAACTAAGTCAACCACAGACTTTGGAGGCCTACCGCGCACATATACGGCTTGCACGGGTGTGTTCGGCATTCTATCGGACACCTTGTGGGCGCGTGTATTCCAGCCCGCCTGCACCAAACCATGTGCTGCCCCATGGTTCCAGCACATCAATTGGGTCCTACAACGACCCCCCACCAAGTCAGGGTCAACCCCGACACTCAGACATGTGGCAACAAGCCACTTAGCTCTAGCACTCGGGCCAACCCGAGGCTACCCTTCCAACCTGCCGTGCAACATGGCACGCAGCTCGAGGCACGACTCACATCCTTGAGATGCCGCCCCTTAGCTCCCACAATCTCCCATCTTCAACCCAAGGCCCACCTTGCGGCTCCTCGGCCAGCTACCCAAGCCGTTTGGCAATCCGGGGTGTGTCAAGCATTTACCTTCCGAGCGGCTACGACCACTTGAAGAATAACGGCCCCCATGGGCCCATCCCAGTTTCCTGGAGCTTAATGTCTTTCAAAGGACACTTGTAGAAGACACAAGGAGACCCCGGGGGCCATCCCTCGGGGTCACGACCGGCCCCAGGGCCAGTTCACCCCGGGGCAGAGCCGTGCCCCCCCAAGGAAGGCGAACTCTCCGGAGGTCACGCCCTCTCTCCCGCCCGATGGTCCCACGACCCCACTCAGCCCCAGTTCGTCCAGTTTGCGGTCCTACGACACGGTTCGTGTGTCGTACCAGTTCATGAAGTTGACACGTGGGTGCGGGAGCACAAAGCGACAGCACGGGGGAATTCCTCAAGTTCGACGCGCTCACAAGCTTCCATTATCCTCCCAGCCAATTGTCCTTTTCCTTCTTAGTTAATTTAGGAAAAAAAAGACCAAAAAAATCGGATTTTATAGTGGGGACCGCCCCCCTCTCTTACCCACAGCCCAGTCCGCCCAAACCCCCCCCCGGGGGGGTTTAGGCGGACCAGCCCAACCCCCTGGGCTGGTCCGCGTAAACCCCTTCCATTCCAAAAAAAAAATTTTGCTTTTTTAAATTAAAAAAGCCACAAGCCAGCCCGCCTAAACCCCCTGGGGGAAGGAGTTTAGGCGAACCAGCCTCACGGGTCCAGGCTGGTCCGCCAAAACCCCCTGGGGGAAGGAGTTTAGGCGAACCAGCCTCACACCCTGAGGCTGGTCCGCCCAAACCTATTCCAGCCCCTCCAATTAACAAAAAAACACGCTCCGTGAGGTGTTTACACGGACCAGACCAGCCTATTAGGCTGGTCCGCCTAAACCCCACCCAAAGGAGGGGTTTACGCGGCCCAGCTCAACCCTATGAGCTGGTCCGCGTAAACCCTTACTATTCACTCGGGTTTACGCATACTGGCTTTACCCTATCAACCTAGCCCTCCTAAACCCATTCTAACCCTTTCAACTTCTCTATAAAAGCCCCTTAGAAGCTCAAGGGGTGAAAAAAAAAAGGAGATAGAAGAAAGAGAAGAAGACATCCAGCCTTCAAGCTTCAACCGGCTCCAGGCAACAAGCTAAGGAAAATTATGTGTGGGTGACTTGTTCGTCGACTTAGTACGCCGGGGGGTATGTCATTTGCACTCCCCTCACGCTGTATTTAGCCATAACACACAAGTCGACACCCACCATGTGCGAGACGTTATGACAAGGGCGAACGTCCCCTCATGCCGGGATTCCTTCTCACGTGCCCGTCGGTTGCAACCACGTGCATACCATGACGTCACGCTCCCTCGCAGTCACGAGGCCATGTTCGACCGCTCTACTCGAGTCGTGATCAGCCCTCGCCCAGACACCGGATCGATGCATCCCTCCAGTCATCCAGTCATAAGCCCCCGTTCGGTGTCGCCACCATGGCCTAAGCCACAGGAGGGGCCCTCTATAAAACACACGTGTGTTCCTTTGTCACGCATTGACCCGAGGACCGATCATCACATCGGAATTGTCCCGTGGCGTGCACCAGTTGTACCCCTGGCCACTACGGCCTACCTGTAAAGACATGCATATCTCAAAAATTACACGGCCAATTGGACGAATGCTCTCGAATCCACGTTCGGGCCCCCAGATTTCCACCTACACCACTCGGCATCCGTGCCTAACATCCTAACCCCATTAAATACCCGCCCAGTCGAAAGCATACCCACAGCTGCAGAATGCTCCCGGTCCTCTACCCACGGCTTCAGACATATATATGGACTTTTCTTCAGCTCAGAACGAAGGTGTTCGGATTCAATCCAATGTAAATAAACACCGGTTGCTTACGACCGGTGGGGAAAGATGTCCAGTACACGATTCCCACAATCGCCCACACACTCGCACCCGTGGTGTTGGGACGGTGTGATGGATACAGAGGGGGGGTGAATGTATCCCCTTCCAAAAATATAGCCCAAATTAAAAACAATAAACCTGCTGCTAGATACAAATGCGGAATAAGAACTATAGAGCTCAATTAAACATTTGATCGACCAGATGAACTGCTAATTATACTAGTGGAACCTGATGAAGACTAATGCCAAGGCCAGAACAATGCAAACCAAGCTCACTTAGCAAAACATTTAATGCTTAGACAACCTGTGAAAGAGGTAGAAGATATAGACAAGCACACCACAAACAAACCATAGAATAGCAGGGTTTTTTAGGTGGTTCTGTCCACAGACCTACGTCCACCCCTCACTCTAAACCGGAGTGAGGCTTCCACTAGCCAAAGCTAGAACCGCAGACTCAGTCTGCAACAAGTGCTGCCAAACAGCTTGACCAGGGGAACAACCTCCCCTCTTCCTCCAAATTGGAGGGAAAACACAAGTGACTCCCAGCCACTTGCAACTAGAGACGAAGTCTCTCTTCCTCCAGACCAGGAGGGAACACCTGGACTTGCAACCCACAAGACCAGAACTGGAGACGAATCTCCCTTCCTCCAACCCGGAGGGAAACCCACAAGTGACTCCCAGCCACTTGCAACCGGAGACCCAATGTCCCCCTTCTCCTGAGTCCACAGGAGGAACCCCGATCCCAAACAAGGGAATCGGAAGAACAAGGTGAATAGATGGAAGGAATAAAATAAAAACAAACACAAGGAAAAATGCAGCAACGTAAAGCTGGAAATAAGACACACAAAGTAACTCTCGCAGGAGCAAAACTGGTTTGGATTTGATCCAATGCCAGACAGATGAATCTTCAATGAAGGCTTCTTTCTTCTTCTCCATGAACTCTCTCTCTCTCTCTCTCTTCTTCTTCTCAATATCAGGCTCACACCTTTCTTCTTCTTCTTCACTCTCGATCTCAATCTCTTTTTCTTTTTCTTCTTCTACTTTCAGCCTCTCTGCTGCTGCTCTCTCCCTTTTCTTCTTCTGCCTTTTTTTGCTCTCTGCCTCTACTTCGATGTAGCAACCCTGATAAATTTAAAAGGAATAAATAAATCAAAATAGATTAAAAGATTTAGTAAATAAACGAAAGAGCTTGGAATAAAAATAATTAAACTCTGATGAAAATAACGCCTCAAATATAGGCGCTACTTTAAAATAAAATGCCCTTACCTAAGGCGTGTTTTGAGAAAGGACGCCCACACGTCAAGGCGTCAAATTTCAAACGACCAAAATAAATAAAAAGGGCAAGATAGCGTAACGTCCCTTGCATGGACGCGTTTCAACAAGAAACGACGCTTGACAAGGCGTCAATTTAAATTCGACGCCCTGACCTAGGTCGCTAATTCAGTTTGAGTTTCGTTCGACCCAGGAGTCTATCCAGGGTAAGATGATAACTATGAGAAAGAGTTCGAATGTAGTAATAACTCTATCATGGAAGTGTTACTTCCAATCGAACACTAACTCTATTAGGTTCACCTAAATCCTATAAATAACCTACTGTTTGAACTGAGAACGCTATTTGGCGTTCAGGACTATTCTACGGTAGGTAAGAACCAAGGTTCTTTCTTCTTCTTTTCTGTTTACGATGGTATGAAGAACATTAACAGGTTCTTCGTCTTCTTCTCTTCTTATAGGTTAAGAAGATTCATGTTGTGAAGAACGAAAGGGTAAGTTCTTCTTTCCTCTACCTTCAGTCAAGTATTATGAAGATAATACTAATGATCATATATATATGTCCTCTGTAGGAAGTCATCTTAACCTGAAGAACGTGGGTTCTTCATCGTGCCAAAAGAGAACCTGTCGATAATCTACACCAAGACCTCTACCCTTTCGTCCTACTCTGTTGATAATAGAGTACCGTGTCTTCATCAGTTCGCCAGTTAATCATCAAAAAGGTAGGTTTTCTCAAGCACTGTAGCCCAAATCACCATAACAACTATATTAAACCATATATATTAGTTCATGCATATAGTTTTCACTAGTTTTAAAAGTTCTATTGTTGGAAAGAAACGCCCTTTCCAAGGGCGCTAATTTTATACGCGACCCAGACTAGGGCGCTATTTAAATAAACGACCATGACAAGGTCGTCAATATAAAAGATTTGACGCCCTGTACACAGACGTCAATTTAATTACCTAATAATTACCCATGTTAATTAGTTCAATATTCACTTAAACATGATTCTAAATCAGTGCATCCTGATATTTTCTTGGCATGACCATATCTCGTTTTCTGGAAATTTCAATACTTAAAAAAAAATTGTAAATTCTTGAAATACATGACCCTGTATAGGTCATCTCTCACTTGACTAACGCCCCTGTTCAGGACGTGAATTGAAAAGTAACGCCCCTGTCCAGGGCGTGTTTCTGATAAATTACTGAAAATATATATTCTGCAAAAATAGAGGTAAAGAATGAACGACCATTGCATACGTCGTCAAATTTTAATTAAACGCCCCTTACCAGGGCGCGTTTTTGGTAGAATACGGAAATATTAAAATTTTGCAAAAATGTAAAATAGATAAATGCCCTTACTGAAGGCGTTAATTACTTGAGTAGTGACTTTACTTAAGTCGTTATTTCCTGTAAAAATGTCTTTACCCTGTTTCTGATAACCGATGGTTTCAATATATCTATATATATATATCGGCACTATATCTCCACTCCGTGAGTATAGTCCCACATTTCATGATGTTTTATCGATCACCCTCAACTCTCATTGACATACAAGCTCTCCATTGGATATTCCGTTCCTTTGGACTAGCGAGTTAGTCATAGAGACCTCCGTAAGACTCCTCGTACCTTGGATTCCCTCAAGGTCGACTGAGCTGGTTGTACCCTAAAAACCCATTACACTATTGAATGCCATGTCACTCTAAAAGGAACATGGTATACCGGCCCTTATGATATGCAAAGAGTATATCATGAGAATTCTTAATGGGATGATGATATCATGCCATTTGTTGATGTTCTTGTGGACCTCAATTCTATAATAAGAATGAGGGTATCTTGCCTTTGATGTACTGTTCATGTGGACCTCAATTCTATATAAAGAATGTCCATACTTGTTTGTCATGGTACCCGAGTTAAGGGAACCTAATTCCACCTAGTTTCATCGTTCATCGTGATTGTACCGTTGTTATCGCCTATCTATGTCCAATGTCGTATTTTTGGACCCATTCTCTCAAAGTTATCCTACGTGTCTACAAGCTTAAATTGTTGAAATTCCCTATTGGCTATATATATACAAGAGTGGATGTCAAATATACATGATAAATGCCTGCGCATATAGGGCCCGATCTGGTCCTGGGAGGAGCACCCGAAAGTACTTGTGCCCATGGGAGTTGAATGATAAGGTATCTGGCATTATACCGAGTGCATGACTAGCTTGATTGGACATTCCACACAAATCTTGTACTTGACTCGTACTTGACTTGACATGAATTGCGTGACCCGAGAAAGGGTAATTACTTGCTTGCTTGATACATGATAGCCAAAGTTCTTGACATGACTTGCTAAAAAGTACTTGCTTGAATATCTTGTTATCTTTTCTTGAAAGCTCATGACTAGTTCATCTTGCTGTCTTATTGATAAATTCTCTCTATCTTGTCGTTTTATGCGAGCATGCATAGCTATAGTACATTCATGAAAGATGTAATTACTTAAACCCTTGCTAGTCGCTGAGATATAATTTCCTACTGAGCGTTCGCTCACTCCGTGTTTGTCCCTTACTTTTCAGGTAATTCCGACGACGAGGGAAGTCAATCGGATGGGAATGGTCAAGAGTGAAAGAGCTAGAGCTTTTCCAAGTGTCATCTAGTCTTTTTCCTATTTTCTTGAGTCAACTATGTACTTTTCCTTTTTAATTGAATAGAGTATTGATTTGTAATAGTCTATCCATTATGAAATAAAGGATTGGGTTATCTTTCTATTTTGCGCATCTCTGTTTTGGTGTCGAATACACTACTACTCTGATTGACATGATTGATATAAACTCGTCGCGCATATCCGAGTATCTTCCGCGCTCGGGGCGTGACAGTTTTTGTGGTATCAGAGCCTAGGGTATTCAATTCCTAGGAAACCCAAGTCCAAGGATATGTTCAAACCTTTAACCAGTGAGATTGGGTAGAACCAAGGGTTAAAGTTAACATAGTATATGAGTCTTTAAATACAATCACATATTAACCTAGTTATTGTAATTGTAGGATAATGGCTGCCGAACGTGCTCAATGGCGCAACATGCAGCGTACCCTTCAAGGCATGACTCAAGTGCTGCAACAAGTAGCACAAGGAGGTGGACAACGAGCAGGAAGTCTCCACCAGACTTTCAAGAACATGAACCCACCCAAGTTCACGGGTTCTACTGATCCAGATGACGCTGAACACTGGATTAGGGAGATAGAACGTATATTCCGTGTTATGCAATGCACGGATCAGGATAAAGTTTTATTAGCTACTTTTCAGTTAGAAAGGGATGCTAGATGCTGGTGGGAATCAATAGAGGCTACTATAAATCAAGATCAGGTTTCGTGGGAAGAATTCGTTGAACACTTCAACGTGAAATATTTCTCGGACCGAGTTCAGGAAAAGAAGGCTGCAGAATTTGCTGCATTAAAGCAACGATCTTTGTCAGTGGCCGAGTATGAGGCCCAATTCTCTAGATTGTCTCGATACGCTAAGCATCTAGTTAGCACCGAGAAAATGAAAGCTAGGAGGTTTCTTAATGGGCTCAGGCCCCAAGCTATTACTCAACTGGCGCCGATGGACATTCAAGTCTACTCAGAGATAGTACGCCGAGCTCAACTATTAGAAGATGCCACGGAACTGTCTGATAGGATTCGTGGTAAGGATAAGAAGGAACAAGTTACAGGTTCGGGTTCCTTTAAACCCAACTTCAAGAAAAGGCCTAGCAATGGAGGAGCATCCTCACAAGACCAAAAGTTCAAGAAGACCAAGCCCTTCTCTATCACCACTACCTCTCCAAATACAGTGTGCAAACATTGTGATAAAGCGGGTCATAGAGCAGAGAATGCTGGAGGAAACTAGGAGCATGTCTCCGTTGTGGGAGTCGTGAGCATCGGATTCCCGATTGCCCATTACTTAACAATCAAGCCGTTGACGGAAAGCGCCCAGTAACCAAGAATGCTCGTCTTCATGCAATCAAGGAGACCGAGCAAGTAGAAGGAGGCGGCTTAGTGGAAGGTACATTGAAAGTTTGTTCCAGGAATGCATATGTCTTAATTGATACTGGTGCATCGCATTCTATTGTTTCTAAGAAGTTTGCTGACCCATTACCCCTAGAACCGGAATGGATAAAGTTAGTTTTGTCTACTCCTCTGGATGATGAGACTGATATTACACATCATTACCAAAACTGCGAGGTATTGATTCATGGTCAAAATCTCCCTATTGATCTCATATGTTTAGATCTGAAAGAGTATGATGTTATACTAGGGGCAGATTGGTTATCCAAGTATCAGGCAACGGTTGATTGCCGCAATAGTAAGGTTACATTCAAGGAATTTCCAGAACTAATATTTACTAGCCCCAAGAGTCGGAGCAAATCCCCTCTTATTTCAGCTCTCCGAGCTAGCAAGCTCATCAGGAAAGGATGTACATCTTTCCTTGCCTTTGTCACAGTTAAAGAAGCTAAGGAAGCTAAGCTAGAAGACATTCCAGTAGTACAAGAATTTTCGGACGTATTTCCGGAAGATTTGCCGGGATTACCCCCGCAAAGAGAAGTGGCCTTCACCATCGACTTAGTCCCTGGTGCTGGTCCGATTTCAAAGGCACCTTATAGGATGTCACCTGCTGAACTCAAGGAATTAAAGGAGCAATTGATGGAACTCATTAAGAAAGGATTCATTAGACCAAGTACTTCCCCGTGGGGAGCGCCTGTATTATTTGTAAAGAAGAAAGACGGATCCATGAGGTTATGCGTCGACTATCGACAATTGAATCATCTCACTATCAAGAACAAGTATCCACTGCCGAGAATCGATGAATTGTTTGATCAAATTTCAGGATCCATGTACTTTTCCAAAATTGATCTTAGGTCCGGATATCACCAACTAAGAATCAAGGACGAGGATATTCATAAAACCGCATTCAGAAGTAGGTATGGCCATTATGAATTTGTTGTTATGCCTTTCGGACTAACGAATGCCCCTGCTGCCTTTATGCAGTTAATGAATAGTATATTCAGGCCTTATTTGGATCAATTCGTGGTGGTCTTTATTGATGATATATTGATTTATTCCAAGACCAAGGAAGAGCATGAGGAACATTTGAGGATTGCATTACAAATATTGAGGACAAATCAATTATATGCAAAACTTAGCAAGTGTGAATTCTGGCTTGAAGAAGTGACTTTTCTCGGACATGTTATATCAAAGGATGGCTTGTCTGTAGACCCATCAAAGGTTGAAGCTGTAAGGAACTGGGAAAGACCGACCAATGCTAGCGAGATCCGAAGTTTCTTAGGTCTTGCCGGCTATTACAGGCGATTCATCAAGGATTTCTCTAAAATCGCCGTGCCACTTACAAGGTTAACTCGCAAGGAGATCCGTTATGAATGGGATGAGGAATGTGAGAGAAGCTTCCAAACTCTCAAGGATCATCTTACTACAGCTCCTATCTTAGCATTGCCAATTGAAGGAGAAAAGTTCGAGGTATACACTGATGCTTCTGGCATTGGCCTCGGGTGTGTTCTAATGCAACAAGGGAAGGTTATAGCCTACTCTTCTCGTCAATTAAAGAAGCATGAAGAGAACTACCCCGTCCATGACTTAGAATTGGCCGCGGTAGTATTTGCACTAAAAATATGGAGACATTATCTTTATGGAGTACAGTTTACTGTATACTCCGATCACAAGAGTCTCAAATATCTTTTCTCACAGAAGGAACTAAATATGAGGCAAAGACGATGGCTGGAATATCTCAAGGACTTCGACTTCAATATACAATATCATCCCGGAAAGGGTAATCATGTAGCAGATGCCCTTAGTCGAAAGCCGAGAGCACTGTTAGCCAATTGTCTGATTCAAGAATGGAAATTGCTAGAACAATTCTCTGAACTCAATATAAGCATGGACACGGACCCTAGATGTGTCACATTATCTCATGTAAGCATACAGTCAGATTTATTATCTGAGATACAAGCACTTCAGGATGATGATCCTACATTAGTAGAAATCAAGGGCAGATTAAAAGGACAATCGGACTTCCAACTAGCTTCTGATGGAAGATTAATGTTCAAGAATAGAACTGGTATACCGGACTGCCCAGAATTGAAAAAGAAGATCTTAGATGAAGCTCACAGATCAAGGTATACGATTCATCCTGGATCTACCAAGATGTACCAAGATGTGAAAAGAAATTTTTGGTGGCCCAACATGAAAAGAGAAATAGCGGACTATGTATCACGCTGTCTCACATGCCAACAAGTCAAGGCGGAACACCAAAAGCCTGCTGGAAAGCTACATCCTCTAGATATCCCTAAATGGAAGTGGGAGGATATTGGTATGGATTTCATCATGGGTTTATCTAAATCAAAAAGAGGACATGATGGAATATGGGTTATCATTGACCGATTGACCAAATCCGCGCATTTCTTGCCAATCAAGAGTCGATGGTCAGTTGATGTCTTAGCTGCACTATACATCAAGGAAATAGTCAGATTACATGGTATTCCTGTTTCAATCGTGTCTGACAGAGATCCCCGTTTTACTTCTCATTTTTGGAAAGGACTACAACATTCGTTGGGGACGAGACTTAATTTTAGTACAGCCTTTCATCCTCAAACGGATGGTCAGACCGAGAGAACAAATCAAGTAGTTGAAGATATGCTTAGAGCATGCATCACTGATTTTGATGGAAACTGGCATGATCACTTGCCTCTGGTCGAATTTGCATACAATAATAGCTACCAAGCTAGTATACAAATGGCACCTTTCGAAGCTTTATACGGAAGGAGTTGCCGATCACCCTTGTGCTGGAATGAAGTTGGAGAGAAACAACTGTTAGGTCCAGACATGGTAAGGGATACAACTGAGAAGATACGAGTAATCAGGGAAAGATTGCAAGTAGCTCAGACAAGGCAAAAGGCTTATGCCGACACAAGAAGAAGAGATCTCGAATTCCAAATTGGAGATCATGTATTTCTCAAGATATCGCCTGGACGTGGAATACGAAGATTTGGTGTTAAAGGCAAGCTTACACCAAGATTTATCGGACCTTTTGAGATACTAGAAAGAGTTGGCGAGGTTGCTTATTGCATCGCATTGCCCCCTCAACTGTCCGAAGTACATGATGTGTTCCACATATCTATGTTGAAGAAGTATGTACATGACCCATCACATATTATTGAATATGGAGACCTAGTGATCCAGAAAGATTTCACGTATGAACAGAAGCCTATGAAGATCTTAGATCGAGAAGTACGTATCCTAAGGAATAAGGTTATTCCCATGCTAAAAGTACAATGGAATAAGAATTCAGAACATGAAGCTACATGGGAGACCGAGGAATCTATGAGGAAATAATTTCCAGATTTATTTTAGAAGGTACATACTCTACACTCTCCAAATGTAAATATATGATATGGAATTTGGGGACCAAATTCTTTTTAAGTGGGGGAGGGTGTAGCAACCCTGATAAATTTAAAAGGAATAAATAAATCAAAATAGATTAAAAGATTTAGTAAATAAACGAAAGAGCTTGGAATAAAAATAATTAAACCCTGATGAAAATAACGCCTCAGATATAGGCGCTACTTTAAAATAAAACGCCCTTACCTAAGGCGTGTTTTGAGAAAGGACGCCCACACGTCAAGGCGTCAAATTTCAAACGACCAAAATAAATAAAAAGGGCAAGATAGCGTAACGTCCCTTGCATGGACGCGTTTCAACAAGAAACGACGCTTGACAAGGCGTCAATTTAAATTCGACGCCCTGACCTAGGTCGCTAATTCAGTTTGAGTTTCGTTCGACCCAGGAGTCTATCCAGGGTAAGATGATAACTATGAGAAAGAGTTCGAATGTAGTAATAACTCTATCATGGAAGTGTTACTTCCAATCGAACACTAACTCTATTAGGTTCACCTAAATCCTATAAATAACCTACTGCTTGAACCGAGAACGCTATTTGGCGTTCGGACTATTCTACGGTAGGTGAAGAACCAAGGTTCTTTCTTCTTCTTTTCTGTTTACGATGGTATGAAGAACATTAACAGGTTCTTCGTCTTCTTCTCTTCTTACAGGTTAAGAAGATTCACGTTGTGAAGAACGAAAGGGTAAGTTCTTCTTTCCTCTACCTTCAGTCAAGTATTATGAAGATAATACTAATGATCATATATATATGTCCTCTGTAGGAAGTCATCTTAACCTGAAGAACGTGGGTTCTTCATCGACGAACGACTGCATCCGATCGTGCCAAAAGAGAACCTGTCGATAATCTACACCAAGACCTCTACCCTTTCGTCCTACTCTGTTGATAACAGAGTACCGTGTCTTCATCAGTTCGCCAGTTAATCATCAAAAAGGTAGGTTTTCTCAAGCACTGTAGCCCAAATCACCATAACAACTATATTAAACCATATATATTAGTTCATGCATATAGTTTTCACTAGTTTTAAAAGTTCTATTGTTGGAAAGAAACGCCCTTTCCAAGGGCGCTAATTTTATACGCGACCCAGACTAGGGCGCTATTTAAATAAACGACCCTGACAAGGTCGTCAATTCAAAAGATTTGACGCCCTGTACACAGACGTCAATTTAATTACCTAATAATTACCCATGTTAATTAGTTCAATATTCACTTAAACATGATTCTAAATCAGTGCATCCTGATATTATCTTGTCATGACCATATCTCGTTTTCTGGAAATTTCAATACTTGAAAAATTGTAAATTCTTGAAATACACGACCCTGTATAGGTCGTCTCTCACTTGACTAACGCCCCTGTTCAGGGCGTGAATTGAAAAGTAACGCCCCTGTCCAGGGCGTGTTTCTGATAAATTACTGAAAATATATATTCTGCAAAAATAGAGGTAAAGAATGAACGACCATTGCATACGTCGTCAAATTTTAATTAAACGCCCCTTACCAGGGCGCGTTTTTGGTAGAATACGGAAATATTGAAATTTTGCAAAAATGTAAAATAGATAAACGCCCTTACTGAAGGCGTTAATTACTTGAGTAGTGACTTTACTTAAGTCGTTATTTCCTGTAAAAATGTCTTTACCCTGTTTCTGATAACCGATGGTTTCAATATATCTATATATATATATCGGCACTATATCTCCACTCCGTGAGTATAGTCCCACGTTTCATGATGTTTTATCGATCACCCTCAACTCTCATTGACATACAAGCTCTCCATTGGACATTCCGTTCCTTTGGACTAGCGAGTTAGTCATAGAGACCTCCGTAAGACTCCTCGTACCTTGGATTCCCTCAAGGTCGACTGAGCTGGTTGTACCCTAAAAACCCATTACACTATTGAATGCCATGTCACTCTAAAAGGAACATGGTATACCGGCCCTTATGATATGCAAAGAGTATATCATGAGAATTCTTAATGGGATGATGATATCATGCCATTTGTTGATGTTCTTGTGGACCTCAATTCTATAATAAGAATGAGGGTATCTTGCCTTTGATGTACTGTTCATGTGGACCTCAATTCTATATAAAGAATGTCCATACTTGTTTGTCATGGTACCCGAGTTAAGGGAACCTAATTCCACCTAGTTTCATCGTTCATCGTGATTGTACCGTTGTTATCGCCTATCTATGTCCAATGTCGTATTTTTGGACTCCATTCTCTCAAAGTTATCCTACGTGTCTACAAGCTTAAATTGTTGAAATTCCCTATTGGCTATATATATACAAGAGTGGATGTCAAATATACATGATAAATGCCTGCGCATATAGGGCCCGATCTGGTCCTGGGAGGAGCACCCGAAAGTACTTGTGCCCATGGGAGTTGAATGATAAGGTATCTGGCATTATACCGAGTGCATGACTAGCTTGATTGGACATTCCACACAAATCTTGTACTTGACTCGTACTTGACTTGACATGAATTGCGTGACCCGAGAAAGGGTAATTACTTGCTTGCTTGATACATGATAGCCAAAGTTCTTGACATGACTTGCTAAAGAGTACTTGCTTGAATATCTTGTTATCTTTTCTTGAAAGCTCATGACTAGTTCATCTTGCTGTCTTATTGATAAATTCTCTCTCTATCTTGTCGTTTTATGCGAGCATGCATAGCTATAGTACATTCATGAAAGATGTAATTACTTAAACCCCTTGCTAGCGCTTGAGATATAATTTCCTACTGAGCGTTCGCTCACTCCGTGTTTGTCCCTTACTTTTCAGGTAATTTCGACGACGAGGGAAGTCAATCGGATGGGAATGGTCAAGAGTGAAAGAGCTAGAGCTTTTCCAAGTGTCATCTAGTCTTTTTCCTATTTTCTTGAGTCAACTATGTACTTTTCCTTTTTAATTGAACAGAGTATTAGATTTGTAATAGTCTATCCATTATGAAATAAAGGATTGGGTTATCTTTCTATTTTGCGCATCTCTGTTTTGGTGTCGAATACACTACTACTCTGATTGACATGATTGATATAAACTCGTCGCGCATATCCGAGTATCTTCCGCGCTCGGGGCGTGACATTCGATCACTCTTTCTTTATCTGTTCTCGATCAGTCTCTCATTCTCTTGATCAGTCTAGAGGGTTCGTATTTATAGCAGTAGCAATTAGGGCGTTGTCCTCGGATCACGTGCCAGGTGCCAACCTCAGATCATGTGCCCTTCATAGGCTTCACGAACAGTACCTATCACACAGTCATCAGAAAATAATCAGAAGGATGTACAGACTTGCTGGGTAACTGAAGACCACCGTGTATAGACTTAGTGTGAAGGATAGAATGTATAGACTTTGAAGGCTTGATAGCGAGTGTATAGACTTGAAGCCTTGGAAACGAGTGTATAGACTTGAAGCCTTGGAAACGAGTGTATAGACTTCGTCTTGAAGGAGATGCACATGTGCACTGAAGCGTGTACAGTCTTCACTGATGGATGTTCAGACTTTAAGTGATGAAGTGTGTACAGACTCTATTTGTTCGTGCATGCTACAATGTGTAGACTTATGAACCGATGCAGACACATGCTGTATAGACTTTGAGAGCGTATAGACAGTGTGCAAACTTGTTGTAATGAACGATGCCCAACAGCATGGTGTATGGACTTAGAATGCATGAGACACCAATGTATAGACTTCAATGCAAAGGCTGGAGTGTGACGAATGTATAGACTTTAGAAGACGAAGCATGCACAGGCCAACGATGTACAGACTTTGGATGCAGCATATAGGCAAGTATGTGCACTGTGAGAATGTGTAAACTTGGAGAACTAATGCATGAACAGTGCGTCGATGCATAGACTTGGAGAGACGAGCGAGTGTATAGACTTGATGACACAAGCGAGTGTATAGACTTGATGAAACACTCACGAGTGTATAGACTTGATGACACACTCACGAGTGTATAGACTTGATGACACAAGCGATGTAAAGACTTTGATGCCCAAAGGCAATGTATAGACTTGGCTTCGTGCTAGCTACAGGACAATGTCCAGACTTGATGCAGCTTCAAACCACAATGTGCAGACTTTACCAATGTATAGACTTGGGGTTCTGAACGTAGGTAAAGACTAGGAATGTATAGACTTGATGAATCGCTTGAAAGCAACAGGACAGTGTATAGACTTGGAAGGTTCAGCAGTGGATGTATGGACTTCACCGATGTACAGACTTAGCAAGCCCCAGGCGATGTACAGACTTTGTGAAATGCTAAGTGAGACAGAGCTGGATGTACAGACTTTGAGAGAGAATGCACTGTTGGCTAACTCTGTACAGACTCTGAGAGACGATGCACTGTAGCCTAACACTGTACAGACTCTGATAGCGTGAGACGCTAAATGAGACGATCGGATGTACAGACTTGAGCGTGTGTGTGCTAGACAATGTATAGACTCTGGCTACCATAGACTTGCATGAGACACTGAGACAATGTATAGACTTTAGACAAACGTTGCACATATGCCATGAATGTATAGACCTGTTCAATGAATGCATGAATAGTGAATCAATGTATAGACTTCCAATGCCTTCGTCAAATGCGATGTACAGACATGGCATGTCACGACCCGAGCGCGAAAGATTACCTGGAGGCTTGACACGTCTATATAGATCGTGTCAATCATGTAAATATCAGAGTGCGCAAATAACTAAGATTTAACTCGAAATTAATACAAATAGTACGAGCTGACAATTGTCACAACTAATCAAAGGACAATTACATATGTTCCCAGAGTCCAACGACTAGGCTTCAAATCTTAAGCAGTTCTAATCAAGTTGACTAATACAATGACATAGATGAATTGATACGACTGACATAAGTGAACTAATACAATAACACAAAGGACATGACAATTTGATAACTTCACTCTAACACTCATCACTCAGTCTCATTCCCTTCCGAGTGGTTGACATCCAAATTACCTGAAAATATTAGAAAACAACTAGATGAGCGAATCGCTCAGTAGGAATTGCATCTCAAGATTTAACATGCTTTAAGTGGTTTACAAGTTCAATTAATGTCAGTAAAGCTATGCATGTAGATGAGTAGATATCAAGGATTGTAAAAATCGACAAGAGCAATGAAGGAATAACAAGTGAGAGTATAAGGATTCCAACTTCAATGCAGCAATAGCAAGAGATTCAAGCTTGGAATTAACAAAATCTTTCCAAGAGAGTAAGAACTCATGTCAAACAAGTAATAGAAAGTAATATAAATTCAAGCATGCAAAACTAGAATTGGTTATTTATCAATTTCATTCAAGTAAAAATTTTACCCTTCTGCGGGTCTCAAGTCAAATCAATTAAGTAATATCACGAGAATGAGTGGAATGTCTAAAGCCAAGCAAGAAAGTACTCCGGTGCAATGCCAAACATCGTGGTCAATAAACTCTCATGGGCACAAGTACCTTCGGGTGCTCCTCCCAAGACCAGACCGGACCCTATATGCACAGCATTAATCATGTTTGTTGACATCCACTCTCGTTTATAGCCAATATGGAATTTCGAGGGTTGACCCGGTAGGATGTTTATAAGGTGGATTATAGAATAGAATCCAAGGCGTATTGTTTTGTAGGGACGAACTACGAGTAAAACCCATAACGTTCGATACATGCTAATGACAATAGGGGTTTGAGACTAACTTGCTGGTGTTGACACAAATGTCGATATTAGTTATATATATATATATTTATCCAATATGTATATATATATATATATATCCGATTATAAAATTCTGTCCAATATAATGGAGGTTATAGGTATGTATATCTTCTGTCCGATGTAGATATATGTGTTAGCCAAAATGGTGATTTATTATAATAATCAGAATTTAATTATGAAAATAAGTTTTTTATGTTGAAAATAATTCTAACTTGCTAAAAATAATATTAACATGCTGAGAATGAGTTTCATGTGTTACTTTACTGGTAAGATGATAAAAATAAATTTTTCAAGCTGGATTTAGTTTTTTTTTACATGCTGAAAATTAATTATTAACATGCTAAAATTAATGCTTAACATGCTAAAA